>VZRF01011341.1:581775-600929 GCA_013396875.1 Vireo altiloquus
CACCCCCAGCTCTCCCAGCCTGGCTCCAGAGCAGAGGAGCTCCAGCCCTTGGAGCATCTCTGTGGCCTCCTCTGGACTCTCTCCAGCAGCTCCACACCCTCCTGATGTTGGAGCCCAGATCTGGAGGCAGCTCTGCAGGTGAGGTCTCACCTGAGGGGGGCAGAGGGGCAGAATCCTCCCCTCCCTTGCTCCCCATGCTGGGGGATCAGCCTAGGATAGCAAAATTCCAAGAGTTTTACCATGCCAGTGACAAAAGGGTGAAGTTAAGGAGCAGTCAGGTGTGTGATAACAGCAGCCTCTCCTCCAACCCAGATGTTGGCTTGGGCTGTTAAACTACCCCTGAGCAATGAATAAGACTGAACAGATATTTTAAGTATTTCCCCAAAGTGTTGCTTTAATGTGACCAGTGACCTAACCCAAATTTTCCTTTATTTTCACTTGTTGTTTAGATTATTTTGTATCTAAATCCCCTGCAATATGGAGCTAAAACACTACCTAAGCCCCTAAGACTATGAGATAACAGAATAAATTCCATGTATACATACATGGCCCAGTGCCACTGTTGCTGTTGTTATTTTCAATGAACCTCACATGGACAAACATCCAAGGGTTCATCAGTGATTTTTTTAAACCCTCTGGCAAGTCTGACTTGCTGAGATTCCCAACTCAACAAGTAGCAAACAAGACAAGAAATTCAATTTACTAAACAAGTGTAGTGGGATGATTGAGCTTAACAGTCTTGTCTTAAAAAACATTTACTGAATAAAAAAACAATGTCTTCTTGGGTCTTTCAAAATTCCACAATGTATCTGTGCTTAAACTGTTAACTGGGAGAAGGAACAATTCCTACAGAACATCAGCTGAACATCTTCAGAGCAGCTGGATTTTCTTGGGAAATGCTGGTTGTGTCTACAACTGTTCTGTGAGACGTCTCAAAATCATTCCCTGTGCAATACTTGCCCATTTAGGGATAGTTTTTAGGGTAGCTCCAGGAGATCAATGTTTTCCTCAAGGATAATAGGGAAATCTGTCAGTGGAACCTGTACCTCCCTTTCATTCGAGACTGAGATGATAAACAGGTTCCTTCTTAAAGACAATTTATTAATCCTGAGCAATCATAGAATCACTGAGGGTGTGTTGGAGTCTAGGAAAAGCTTGGGAACTTTTCCTGCTCCTCTGGGTGTTTGTTTCACCCTCAGAGCTCCTCAAAAAAGGCTTGGCCTGCGAACCAAGCTCATGGGAGCATTTACCCCAAATTCTGAGTGAGCTGAGAGCACCAAAGAAATGAGGAGATGGTTGTTTAGTGCACCACAGAGTGTGGAGTTGGAGTTTTTAGGTTTTGCTATATATATTATATAGAGCCAACATGGAGATTCTAGGGTGTTGGCTTCTTCTTCGTCATCTTCTTCTCTCTTCTCCTTCTCTTCCTTTTTCTCTCTGACATGAGTTCCTGTGACTTGTTAATTGGTAGATAGAATTCAGTGTAAAGGAGACATGTCAATAAGGTTGATATTCACTGGTTTTGGGAACAAAATAAGATAGGTAAAGTTTTCTAACTGGTTGATAATAGATATAAAAGCTACCTGCTTTGGGTAGCCATTTGCCATTCTGCCCTCGTGTTCCTGGAGGTCACAGCACAGTCTGTGCCTCTGAAACTTTGATAAGAACAAGAAATAAACAAGCTCTGAAACAGCAGAAAGAAGCCTCATTTCATCTTTTCGGGACATGGGACACTGAAATAAGGAACACATCCAGGCCAGGAGTCAGGGTCCAAAGAAGAACACCTCCCCCTTGACAAGGGTGGGAAAGATCATTGAGTCTAACCATCCTCCAGCACTGCCAAGGCCACCACTGCCCCATGTCCCCAAGTGCCACATCCACCTGGCTTTTAAATCCCTCCAGGGATGGGGACTCCAGCACTGCCCTGAGCAGCTGTGCCAGGGCTGGACAACATTTTCCATGAAGAAGTTTTTCCCATGCAGCTCTGCTTTGGTAGTAGCAGTGGGGCAAGACAGAGACTGGAAAAGGCAAATCCTGTGTGCCTGACCAGGTGATGAGGAACACATCCAGCAGGAACAGGAACAGGAACAGGAACAGGAACAGGAACAGGAACAGGAACAGGAACAGGAACAAACAGACCCCGGAGGTAACAGCCTGGCACTCACTGGTGATGCCTGAGATAAAGAAAATCGGCTGATCTGCTGGAAACACCCAGAAAATCTCTTGTCAAAGAGATGCTTTGATAGAGATTTTAGAACTGCAGGCAGACAATTTGCACCTCTCTGGCAAGAGACAAAAATATGTGAGTTTTGGATATGGTTGCATGGTGTAAAAAAGTCCAAAATCCAACAGCTCAAACCCTGTGTGAGCACTGGGCTGTTGTTGTAAGCTCTTGTCTCTGGAGAGCCAGGGAAGATGAGGGCATCTGGAGCTCCAAATGTGTTCAGATGTTGGACATGGATCATATTCAGGAATTTCCCTCTGGCTGACCAAAGCACCTCAGCAGAGCTCAGCCCTGACCACTCTGGAGAATATAAAATGTCCTCACTGTGCCAGCAGAGCCCAGAGCACCAATTAACCACAAAAAGCCCTCAAGAGCCGAGCTCTGCTTTATATGAAATAGAAATTTGTGGTGAGAGGATGGCGGCTGGAGAGAACAGGGAGCTGTGATGGGCTCCCAGATCCTGTCAAAGAAACAATTCCCAGGTTGAGATTGCCATGGAACATCAACACACTGCCACTGGGAAAGCTGCTATTTGCCAAAGTGTAGATAACAGGCAAAGAAATGGCTCTAAAAATCCCTTTCTTACCAACACTTTGGGATCTTCTGATCTACCTGGGCAGGAGTGACTTCGTTTTGATCTTCCCCATATTCTTTGGCATCAAAGCAATAAATGCCTGCTCTCCTTTGGTTTGAATGACTGGAATATGGACTGGAATAAGGAATTCCCATTCCTGGAAGTGTCCAAGGCCTGTCTGGACAGAACTTGGAGCAACCTAGGATAGTGGAAGGTTTCCCTGCCCATGGCAGGGGGTGGGATGAGATGATCTTTAAATTCCCTTCCAAACCAAATAACTTCTGTGATTCTCTGATTAATAAAAAAACAGATTTCCAGGTACTATTTTTTTCTTCAAAAACTGCAAACAAGCAGATTTGTTTCCAAAAAGCCTATGTTTAATATATTACCTACAGAAAGCTAAAGCAAAAGACACTTTATTTTATTGGCTAAGTCAAGGAATTCTTTCAAAGACTCAACCCTCTAATGACTTGAAAGTAACACTTATACACCACTCCTTATCTTCCCTCCATTTAAAAATAATAAAAAAAATGTAATGGTATCATCCGTCAACTTTGCTATTCTCGGAGGATCCCAGGCATAATGGAGATAAATGGCTGAGGTCTCTTCCACTCTTCTCTGCCATCCAGTGAAATTTTAAAGGGCAGTTCATAGCTCTTATTTTTATCATAATTTTTCCTGTGATTTATAGACTTTTCTGCAGCTGTCACTTATTTTCTTATACCTGCAGCAACCTGAGATACGGATTGGTCATTTTCTTCTCGCCAATCAATCCTTGCTGAGTTAAGACTAATAAAACTCCTTCTTCCAGCTCATCATATCATTATTTAGTAAAAATCAATTGCACCTTGTCACCCTGGCTTGATGTCATCACTCACTCTAATGATTACATCCATACAGCTTAAAAGTTGCCAGGGGAAAGTAAAACTCTTTATGGCACATGATTAAAGGAGAAAAATGTTAATAGGAAAGAATTTCGTTACAGTGCTGTGCATTGAGAGTTCTGGATGATTTTCAAGGTGCTGTGGTGCAGGAAGGATAAATTAAATAGAAAAGAGTTTCTTCAGGAGGTTGAAAAGCATTAATGAGCTTGTACGTAATAAAGAAAAGTTTTACACTGTCAACAACATTCAGAAAGTTTTCAATATACACAGTTTTCAGTGTCTAGGAGAAAACTGGTTTTGGTCTTCTTTTGGCACTAGATGACCTTTGAGGTCCTTTCCAGCCCAAGCCATTCTGTGATTCACATACCAGATGCAATACCCCTCCTCTAACACTTCAAATATTTCATACATATTTTTAAAAACTAGAAAGTCTCAAGAAAAACTTGGTTTGGAAGAAGAATTCCCTGTATATTCATTATTTATTGATTCCCTCAGATATAACAATGCATAAACACATTTTTGAATGCTCTTTGACCTTTGAAGGAAGTGCATCATCAACCTGAGCCCAGAAAAAAACCTCTCACAGGTTTGTTTTGGATGAGTGTCACAAAGCTCAAGTATTAACCCAAGTATGACTGGCAGGAAAAAATGTTAATCCATTTCTGATTATTAATTGAAAATTCATATTTACCAGTGGTGCACAGAACAGATGAATAGAACAGTGAATTGTGTGCATAAATCATCCTTAATGGCACTAAACTTATTGCAGGGGACTTTTACTTTAATCAAACTTGACTTCACTTTAATCAAATGTTAAATGATTGGTTTTAGGCAGCATTTTAGACATTTTCTGCCATGAACAGATATTAGGCTTTTTCAGGGCAGCCATCTCTTAAAAATCCGTCTGGGATCTTGCTGAACCTCAGGCTGCTGGAGCAATTCCAGAGGAAGCAATGGAGATGCTCCAAGGGCTGGAGCCCCTCTGCCCTGGAGCCAGGCTGGGAGAGCTGGGGGTGCTCACCTGGAGAAGAGAAGGATCCAGGGAGACCTCAGAGACCCTTCCAGAGTCTAAAGGGGCTCCAGGAGAGCTGGAGAGGGACTTGGGACAAGGGATGGAGGGACAGGACACAGGGAATGGCTTCCCACTGCCAGAGGGCAGGGATAGATGGGATATTGGGAAGGAATTGTTCCCTGTGAGGGTGGTGAGGCCCTGGCACAGGGTGCCCAGAGAAGCTGTGGCTGCCCCTGGATCCCTGGAAGTGTCCAAGGCCAGGTTGGACAGGGCTTGGAGCAACCTGGGACAGTGGAAGGTGTCCCTGCCCATGGCAGGGGGTGGAATGGGATGGTTTTTAAGGTTCCTTCCAACTCCAACCATTCCATGATTCTAGGAACATGGGAAGGGAATGAAATTTTTATCAATATTTATCAGTGCAGCTGGAACTGACCTCCCAGTTTAGGAAACCAGAGCTGACCAAACACAGATGCCTCATTTGGGACGAGTCAGGTGTGTTCACCAGAGCTCTCCCAACACCTGTGGGAGCTGAGCACCTCCATGCCCATGGAAACATCTAAATTTAAGTGGATTTAGCTCAGTCTTTATCCCTCCTGACATGGCTGTGCTGGTGAGATGAGCCTGCCTGGAGATCTTGACAGCCTTCAATCCCAAGTGAAATGCATGGAGCAGGGATGTGTGGAGGAGACTGGAGGACATAACAGAGGGCAGAAATGAGCTCCACGTTTTCTAACTGCTGGAAAACAGGAATAATGCCCAGAAGAATCTGACATGGCAAAGGTATTTCTGTTTGGGCTTTGGAATCAGGCCCTCATTGCCAATTTTGTTCAGGGATTCACTTTGCTGTGATGTTACCAAAAGCTGGACAACAACTGATCATGGGGAAAAAAAAAAAAATTAAGAAATGCAGGGATTCAGATCAGTTATCACATAGGCTCAGCTATGGAACCACACAGACTTGCTGTTGTTTTTCTTCATGTGCCTTTTCCTTTCTCTTCATTTATCTGTTGTTCATTAGTGCCTCGCCTCAATTTAGGCATTTGCCTGCACTCCGAATCCAAACCCACTCTGATCCACCAGGTGCTGTTGCAATGGTAATAAAAATAATTAGTGATAATAAAAATAATAGTGTTGCAATTTGCTTTTATCAGCAGATAAGCTCATGGGACACTGCTCTCTCAAAACACAGACAAGTGTGCTCTTATAAATATGCACAAGGAAATTGCAGGCAGAGAAAAACAGTCATTCACTGAAAATATTGTTGTTCAGAAGAGAGGCAGCTTTGACCTCTTGTACCTAATTATACACGAAAACAAAGATTAAAAGCCTACTAATAATCACCATAAACTATGATTAATGATGCCACGCTTCAATGCCTCAGTTTTCCAAACCCAAGTACAGTAAATTCACTATTATTTGAAGAAGAAAACAATGTTTGGTATCTCTTTGTTTTGACTTCATCTATTGTTTTCCTTGCCGAAGGATTAGGAACAATCCATCAAAAATTTCTGCAGCAAAAGACTTTCTAAGGTTGCCCTCTCCTAATTCTACAAATACATGAAAATTTAGATGCTGCTATTCCCATCACGTTCCCGTTGCCTTCATGAATAGAACCATGGAATCATGGAATGGTTTGGGTTGGAAAGGACCTTTAAAGATCATCTTGTTCACATATCACAGAATCATAGAATATTCTGCGTTTGAAGGAACCTACATAATATTATATATATATAATTTATATGTATATATCTAAAAAAGTTTAATTCTTCCTTATTTCCAATATAAACCTCACCTCCCTCACGTGGATTCGTGTTTCCCCCAGTGTTTGAGTTTTAGTTTTCAGTAGTTCTGGAGAAATGGTCCACACATCCTTGTCAGATGTAAAATAAGGACCTAAAAGCAGTTGAAAGAGGAATTCAGAGCCCAGGAGGACTTTTGCCCTTGAGCCAGAATTGATTCGGCACCACTCACTTCAAAATGCAAAGTGTGCAGCCCACCTCAGCAACCACAGCTCTGGTTAATAATCCCCTTCATTAAGGAAGATGCAGGGAAAACAACATCTCCTAAACTGCAAATATAGGTCAGGAAAACTCTTTTCTAATTTACATGGATAAGAAGAGTCTAAAGTGCAAATTAGGGCACGGCAGCTGAAATTCCTAGGGATGCAAAGCAGCCTAATAACACCTATTTATTTTTAATGCCTGTTCTGTCCTGGAGAAACACAAAGAGTGGGAACAATGAAGCAAAATTTTGGGTCAGGAAGGAGAGGAAACCGCATTCTTAAAGTGCAACTCCGGCAAAAACTTTACTACTTTAAAAAACCACACACCACCAGTATTTTGCAGGTGATTTTGGGCAAGAGACTAAATTCATTGCTGGTGGGATGAGTAGGCATCAATCCACTGTCCCACCAGTGGAATTTCATTGGAAAGAGCAGGAATTAGAAGAAGGCAACAGAAAGATTCTGATCAAACAACCCAGTTCTACTCTTGAGTGTCCAGCCCTGCAGGAATCACCACACATTTGCCTTTATTGTGTCCTGGCACTTCGATTTCCATGGCTTTTGTTAATTCATCAACACAGAGCTGTGCTTTATTTGCTTCCTTCAAGAGCCTCCCAGCAATGTCTTTACCACTGATTTAATTAGCATCCTCTCCACTGTATCCTCCAAGTCATTAATGAAAATATTGAGGAGTATTGGACCAAGAATGGCTCCCTGAGGGGCTGGTAATTCTATTTTGAATATATTTAATATGCCTGGTGACAATAGATTTTGTATTTCTACTGGGTTTTGTCACACCTTGTAATAATGCTGAGACCATCAAGGCTCTTAATAATGTTTGAAATACACGACAAAGGTGCTTTAATCTGAGAGTCACAAATCTCACTCAAATTATAAAGGGAAGCAAGTTACAAAAATGTAAAGGCAAAACATAAAAATGGTTATATTTTACAAGGAAAGGTTTTTTTTTTCCCCTTTAATCTCCAAATGAAGTTCCAGGCCTGTAGCAGAATACCAAATGCTGGTTTAGGGTGGCTGCAGCGTTTTTTATGTGTACAGCTGTTCTTCCACTGGTATAAGTAGACACATCTGCTCATTAGCAACACAATGTAATTTCTAGTGTCTAATTTTAATTATTTGCAGATGATAGATTCCTTATGCAATGTCTAAAAAAAGTACAGGCCTTCAAAGCTGGGGAGAAATAAATATCCCCTCTGCGAGCAAACTGGGTCAGCACAACGAAAAGCAGATATTAATCTGGAGAATTCCTGTGTCAGCACCAAGGCTAAATGCCAGAGCGTTTGGAAGGTCACAGGGAGGAGAAATGGCTCCTACATTTCTTCTTTATCATGGATACACAAGACATATGGACTGAGAGATGTTCTGAACAAGTCTGGCAGGTGATGAGTTTGTTGTGGGACAGATGGTCCTCAACTGCTGGAAAAATATCAGCCCTGCTTACATTTCCTGCACAAACACAGGCAAGATAAAGACTTGTCCCTGACAGGAAAGGGGGGATGAGAGTCCTTACAATGACTTTGGTTCTCTGGGTATTCACAAAGGATTTACAAGGCTGGAAGGGAAATTCCAGAAGCTCCTGGGCAGTGGTGGTCACAGGGGGCTTTGTCCTTCATCCCATGGTCAAGGGGGTGACCACGACTATGGAATCCTGGCTTCCTCTCAGCTCCTGCCACTAACTCAAAAATCCAAACAGAAAGAATGAAAAATGATGGGATTTGTGGACAACAGGCACTCACCCCAGGGAATTGTAGCTGTACCTGAGTGGTTTCCTGTGGGCTGGGAAGGACTGGGTCCTCTTGGGGAATGTGGGAGAACTGCCCAAACAAGCATCTGGTTTGGATTGTGCTCAGGAAAGAACAGAGCTGAAGGAGACAAGAGGATTCTTCATTTCTCCCAAACACGTTTTCACAGAATCACGGAATGGTTTGGGTTCAAAGTGACCTTTAAGATCATCTCATTCCATCCCCTGCCATGGACAAGGATGCCTTCACTAGACCAGGCTACTCTACAAAGAAATTAGTTTTGTTGTCTGATTGACTCCTGTGCAGCCCATGAAAGCAAGAAGGAGCCTTTCTTTAAAATCACCTCAGATTGGCTGAAATCTGTGACACATGAAGGACTTCACCCACACACAGGTCAGAAGAATTCCAAGATTAAAGCCCTTCACAGAACTCACATCTGCACCGCGCCAAACACTCTCCTCTGGTATCAGATTGATTTTTCCAAAGGTGAGGAGAAATAGTTTCTGACACCCCACAAAGAGCAGCCAAACTTCCTGATCTGATCCAATCTGATATGTTCCTCCTTGACCAGGAGCACAGTGGGGTTTGGAATTGGCTCAGGCACTGCAGGTCAGTGCTGATGCCAGAAGGGTGATCCCACCAGCATTCCTGCTCCTGGCGATTTAAATCCTGGTTGGAAACCACATTTCACTTCCATCCATGCAGGGTTAATTTTCAGCCTGAGCAGAGAACTTTGTGATTGCCAGTGTCAACACAAACAAAGAGCTTGTATGCGGCTGGAAGGTCAGAGTGAGAGGAGAAAATCACCATTTTCCTTAACAGGGAAATCAAAGATTACAGAAATTGTGACACTGCAGAAGAGGCACAAAACTGATGGGCTGAAAGTCCAAGTTCCCCTGGAGAGGCAGCCAGGAGGTGCCAGCAGGACCATGGTCAGGGTGCAAGGACACACTCAGGCTTCTATCCTAAATAAAATCTGGAAAGCTCTGAGGATGGCCCTTTTAAAAGAACAGGCAATACAGACTTCGCCCTACACGTCTGCAAACTTTAAAAAATAAAATCATCTACAAAGATTTTTTTTTTGCAGTATTTTTGGCACATCCCATTCATCCCTCTTTTCTGTATCAATGACAAAGAAACAACACCTCGAGCTCTTACAGAGCCGCCCAGAGCAATCCTCTTACAGATCAGCTCATCCCTGGGAGGGCAGGAATGCCGAGCAGGGCACTGGAGGCTGAGCAGAGATGACAGCCTTATGCTGCTTGGCAGAAGTCAGGGGGCTGTTTGTTGCTTTTTCAGTCTCACAATTCTAATGAATTATAAAATAGAGCCTAAATTAACAGTCAGGAGGACTTTGTCAGGGCCCCACACTTCGGAGAGGCTCATCGGGGAGGATCTCTTTCAACTCTTTGATTTGATCAAAGGTTCCTGATTTTCAACTGACTTCTGTACACTCCAGAGCTTCCCCGAACAAGAGCCAGGCTCCTTCCCAGGGACAATTTGAATCCCAGTGAGGAGTCAGTCTCTTCTAAAGGACAACTGCTTGGAAAGGAGTTTTTGAATATTAATACACTCATACAATGATGAATGGTGGGACTGGCAGTCTGTACTCTTCAGCAACTTGGTACCAACTAAACTGATACTGAAAGGTCTTAATCTGCCACAGAATGTACACATTTGATGTTTAATGACATCAGAACAATGAGATAAGTCCATTATCTCTGCTGGGGGTAGGAGGCATGAAATGGTGTTATCCCAGCTTCTGGAAAAAGATAAAACCCACAGAGCTTTTGTATTTTTGAGTGGGAGCTGTACTCAAGAAGTCCAGCACTTGCTGTATGAGATACTGGATTCATCCAAACATTGTGCTGAATTTCATGAATAAGAAATCTTCTAATTTATCTTCTTAGTCAAAATCTTCTTTTTGGCAGACTGAGCCCTGCATTCCCACAAGGCTGCCTGAATGAAACTCACTGTGTGCACACAGCTCAGTTGCAAAGGAGAAAAATATTGTAGGTCAGAGAGGTAACTCTCACTTTCAGTGTCTTTACATGAAGCTACATTTCCCACAGCCAGCTAAAAACAGGGAATAGATACAAATCAAGGCAAAGAAACAATCCCAACTTAGAGATCTTCTACCATCCCTACCTTACAAAACAGAAATTTGACATTGGGACCTTGTGGTTCAGGTTTTTCTCAAATCAAGAAATGCATATGAGATGTGAAGAGCTTTGCAAAATTCTTGGACAGAGATCAGAATAACAAAATCACAGAATCATTTAGGTTGAAAAAGACCTCCAAGACTTCCAAGATTAAGTCCAATCTCCACCTTGTCACCAGCCCAGAGGACTGAGTGCCATGTCCAGTTGTTCCTTGAACACCTCCAGGGATGGGGACTCCACCACCTCCCTGGGCAGCTCCTTCCAAAGTTTGACAGCCCTTTCCATGA
Organism: Vireo altiloquus; assembly: GCA_013396875.1. Taxonomy (NCBI): domain Eukaryota; kingdom Metazoa; phylum Chordata; class Aves; order Passeriformes; family Vireonidae; genus Vireo; species Vireo altiloquus. The sequence continues at coordinate 592,684 of VZRF01011341.1, forward strand.
AGAAATTCCTCCTGGTGTCCAACCTGAACCTCCCCTGGTGCAGCACGAAGGAACCATAAAAATACACAGGTAAAGCAACCTGTGCAAGGCTGAGGTGTGCAAAGTCTTCCAGGAACAATTCCATCTTTTCCAGGGCTAAAGTGATGCTCTCACTTTTGGCAAATTATTATGGAAGAACCACGTGGAAATTGTATTGATCCAAACTGAGATGAAGGTTTAGGAACGTTTCCACCAACCACTGCAGTGCCACACAGATGCCTGAGACACTTGTCGAGGACCCAGTTGTCTCCAGGGCTCGATGTCACACGGAGACAGGAGCTCCTTCCCAGAAGGAATTCAGCCACATTAGCGAGGCCTCGTGCCTGGGCTAATTAGGTGATGTTTCCCTGCTGCCAGAAATCCAAGAGTGAATCACACATCTGCCACATCCAGCCTTCTTCTGAAAGCACAGACGGGAACTGTGCTGAACCTCAGTTGTATGAGGATATAAAGACATAATGTCATCATTTTAGTTTGGTTTAGAGCCAGAAAGACTCATAAATTACACTGATGGATTTATCTGATCTGTTATCACAACTACGACACTTCATCCACATCTCAGTGTGTCCAGGTAATGAACTTCAGTCTCCCAAAAGCCCTCAAGTCCTTCGGGCACTTCCCTGTTCTATGTGGGCCACAGGCTGAGCCCAACCACTGCCAAAACCAAGACTATAGACATGGCAAAAGATTGATTAGGTGGGTGTTGTCCAACTTACGTCTGCAGATATCTGTTTCTCACATCTGCCAAGTGAAGAATCCCATACCCCTGTCCACCAGTTTCCAGGATGAATCCAAACACACAAGCAAGACACATGGACCAATTGTCCTGATGTATCCAAACAAGCAGTCCGTAGGAGTCATGGAAACCCAAAGCAGTTTGGGTTGGAAGGGATCTTAAAAACAATCTTGTTCCATACCTTCCACTATCCCAGCTTTCTCCAAGCCCTGTCCAGCCTGGCCTTGGACACTTCCAGGGATCCAGGGGTAGCCACAGCTTCTCTGGGCACCCTGTGCCAGGGCCTCCCACCCTCATAGGGAACAATTTCTTTCCAACATCCCATCTAAATCTACTCCTTTTCAGTTTGAAGTCATTCTCCCTTGTCCTGTCACTCCAGGTTCTTGTAAAAATTCCTCTCCATCTTCCCTCTAGGCCCCCTGGGGGTACTGGAAGGCGTGAATGATGTCACCCTGAAGATTCTCTTCTCCAGGCTGAAAGAAAGAAGCCACCCTCTGGTGATGGCCAATTTCTGATAATCCAAAGAAAAAAAAGAGCGAGAAAAACATCTAAAACCAAAAACTGATAGGACAGGACGAAAAACTCTTTCATAATTTCTACAAACAAATTAGGAAGTCCCAGGAGTGTGATTTGAGGGTGGAGATTGTCTTAGAATCAGGCAATCCTGAAATGGTTTGGAAGAGACCTTAAAGATCATCTCATTCCAACCCCCTGCCAGAGTGGGGGTGTTTGTCTCAATGCAGAGCTCCAGGTTTCTCAGGGATGGTGCAGATGAATCATCCTGGACACAGCTCTTAGGGAGGGGTTTGGAAAGGGAGGCTCATAAATCAACAGCGTGGGCTACTGCACTCGGCAGATTCACAGAATTCCCTCTCTTCACTGGAATCAAGCTCCTGTTTTAAAATGATGGATTATCCCATCTGAAAGACTCAAAAGGATGATGATGGAAAAACACTCCAATGTTTAATTACACTGAGGGATGTGGAGCTCTTTCATTCCACAGTGGAACTTTCCAAACTTCAGCTCCCAGCTCCTGGAGCTTGTTCTGGTTTATTGGGGTCAGGCTGTCAACCTGCCATGAGGTACCTGCAAGGATTGTTTGACCACAGTGTTCACAGAATCAGAGAATATCCTGAGCTGGATAGGATCATCCAGTTCAACCCCTGAGCCTCGCAGGACACCCCAACAATCTCCCCCTGTGCATCCCTGAGAGCATTGTCCAAACTCTCCTGGAACAGTAACAGCCTTGCGGCTGTGCACATTCCCTGGAGAGCTGTCCAACACCCTCTGAGGGAAGAACTTTTCCTGATATCCAACCCAACCCCTCCGACATGGTGTTCTCTCTCNCAACCCCCCCGACATGGTGTTCTCTCTCTTCACCATGTCTGTTCCCAGCACTGGGGCAGTTTTCTCAGCTCTATATCCATTTTTTTGTCCCTCTTTGAATCCCCAGCAATATTTCCATAAGATCCCTGGGATGGCAACAGAGGAACTGCACAAAGTGTTCTGATTTCCTGGCCCTGCAGACAAAAAACTCCTGACTAAAGCCCTTTCCATACAGGCAGAAGTTGCAATAACCACTTTGGGTTCAGTGCAAGACACTTATCCACAATAGTCCCCCTTTGAGTTTCTCTTTCCTGGGATAGCATCACATTTTGGAGGTATCATCTGCAATTTTTTTGTTCCCAGATGCAGTAACAAGTGGCATAATTACGATGGCTGTTCAAATATTGAAATGAGTTACTTGTGTGCGGCGTTTCTAGGAAATGGGAGAAGGGATGAGGTTTATTGGAACTCTCTAAACATGCAAAATGTTTTCTGCACACAGTTTCCCGTTTCTGTTTGAACAGATGTGGGTCGTGTCAGCACAAAACCTCTGCCAAGAAGGATAAATTAAATCCAAAGGTTTGGATAAGGCAAACAGGTAGAATTGTCCACTGGGGTCTCTGCACATCTCTCACCCCTTTTTTGCTCCCTTTTTCTGATCACAAAATATACTCAGTACTGTTGAAACATGCAAAATTTCAGGTTCTGATNAATTTTTGAAGATGCTTTAATTGAAGAGACAAAAGAAATTACAGAATAAATTGTCATAATCAAAGTTGAAGAGAATTTTCCATTGTCTCCCGTGCCACTCTGTGGGAATTTTCCCAGCCCAGGCAGCTGTAAGGGAGGAGGGGCACTGAGAGTTCTGTGCTCCCATTCTCCCTCTCCCTCTCTTTCTCTGTCAATAAATGTCTGCAATCATATTCCTGAGCTCCAGTGTGATTTCAAGGTTCATCTCTTCCATACAGCTCAAACACTAATTATCCCAGCTGTAATTAGTAAGATAATTAAATACTGGCTCACTCATCACCCTACCNTCATAAAATATACTCAGTACTGTCGAAACATGTAAAATCTCAGGTTCTGATGAAGGATAAAGGTCCTGGGTAGAGACATAATCAAATAAAAAAATTTAAATACAATAAAATGTAAATAAAATAAAATAAAGCAAAATAAAATAAAATTTAAAAATAAAACAAAATCTAAAAATAAAATAAGGTAAAGTAAAATAAAGCAAAATAAAGTAAAATTTAAAAAGAAAATAAAATCTAAAAATAAAATAAGGTAAAGTAAAATAAAATAAAGCAAAATTTAAAAAAAATCAAAAAATAAAATAAGGAAAAGTAAAATAAAATAAAATAAAATAAAATAATAGAATTTTTGAAGATGCTTTAATTGAAGAGACAAAAGAAATTACAGAATAAATTGTCATAATCAAAGTTGAAGAGAATTTTCCATTGTCTCCCGTGCCACTCTGTGGGAATTTTCCCAGCCCAGGCAGCTGTAAGGGAGGAGGGGCACTGAGAGTTCTGTGCTCCCATTCTCCCTCTCCCTCTCTTTCTCTGTCAATAAATGTCTGCAATCATATTCCTGAGCTCCAGTGTGATTTCAAGGTTCATCTCTTCCATACAGCTCAAACACTAATTATCCCAGCTGTAATTAGTAAGATAATTAAATACTGGCTCACTCATCACCCTACCTTGTGTCGGGTCATGATTCTCCCAGAAGACCTTGAGCAGTTGCTCAAAGCTGATGTTTTGTGGCTCAAACACCACCCGGACAGCCTCGGTGTGCCCAGTTCTGCCTGCAAATCCCAAATAAAATCAGATTTTAGCACTGACAATTAGCCAGGGTGCAATCAAGGTTTTTGTCTCTGAGATTCCAAGCACAGTCCTTTGGTTTTGTTTCGTGTTTTCCTAAAAATATTTTGATTTACCACCGGTTATACTTTGAGTTTTTTGCACAATATATTATATATAAGTCAACTCTAATAAATCTGTTTGTTCAGACAGGGCCATTGTGAAATAAACCATGCAGAGAGATGAGAAGGGAAGACAGTGATGTTATTACAGCAGTTTGTCAGCTTAAAGGAGAAAAAATTAATAATTCTAACAAATTTATAACTGAAAACTAGCAAAATATTTTAAATAGTCTAAATAGAGCATTAAAATATGAAAACCTTTATGCCTAAGTTGCCTTGACTGGGTTTTGTTTCTGTGGAGGTTTAGATAATGTAATAGATTATGAAATAATTATCATTATTATAAAATATCAATAATATTGATGATAAAAACAAATGTCAAGGGTGTCTTTACACAATATCACACAAATAATTCCAAACTGTTTCACAATATTCATGAGGCTCAAAAGAGACAAAGAGAGCCCAGCTGAACTTACATTTTATGACAACAGAAATACGGGGAAGATTAGCAGATGTTGCAGCACTTAAAATATTATTATTCCTATTTTTCAATTACACTCTGGACAGAATTTTTTAATTTCTGATGTGTTTATGACTCACAATATTATTGAAAGATCCAACTTCAGAAAATCTGAATGATCTGGCCACAAAATTCACTTAAATTTTAATCAATAGTGAGATTGATGAGTGCTCAGACCTCTTAGGTGAGAGTCCACTGCATAAAGCGTATTTTCTATTTTTTATATATTATATATTTTATAATTTAAAAATTAGACATTTCTGTAGTCATTACATATTCATGAATGGGGAACAAATCCCATCCTTCAATTAAATCATAAGAAGTAAATACCCAAAAAAATAAACTGGACAGCCAGATCTGCATTTTGGTGGGGATATAGTAAGTCCCTTGATCACATCAGGGAGGTTTTTATTTCATTTACACCAGCACAAACTCCAGATTTATTCCACTGATTCCAACAGAATCAGGGAATTTCATGCAGGGCAAATCTGGCCCAGTGAAGGGTCCTGAATGGGCTGTCACCAAACAAGAAAAATCAGAATGAGTAACTGAGGAGGGTTCAGAGAAAGTTACATTTAAAAAAAAATAGCAATAAAAAGGATGCTGGGAAACATTAAGGAGCCACTATGGGGCAAAGTGGGACAGCTTTTTATCAGTTAATGGGGCACCTGAAACAAAACCTAAATGAGGCACAGAGAGCTAGGCCTCAAATCCCTTTGGGCATTCCTACCCAAAGGGATTTGAAAGACTGGGATTAAATTTAGTCTGGAATTCAGAGGTGTAAAGGAGGACACATCCGGGATATCTGTAGTCCAGACTGGATAAAATCAAACTGTTCTCTTTCTCAGTGTAACAAAGATCTGCTCAGTGGGGTGAAAAGAGAATATCTGGGTTTCCTGGGAGCCACAGTAAAGCCAGGTCCCCCCATCCTACAGGATGTCCACAACTGTGGCCCAATTCCTCTCTGCCTTTTACAGTCCAGGGAAGTCCCTCATTACCTGAAATTCGGATGGTGGGAAGCAGGAAGGATCATCCAATCAGCAGAATAGAAATGCAAGTCAAAGATAATTGGCTTAATAATGAAGTGAAATGGTCTTTCTGTATTACAGCAAGAATTGACAGCCATCGTAGGTCAGGGATGGAACTTATTCCAGATTTTGTGGTTTAATGTGGCCTATCAGCAAAAAATTAATTTCTTTGAGCCCAAGTTGGGACTCGTGTTGTTGCTGGAGACAAAAAAGGAGAGGGCACAGCCTGTGTTGTGTCCAACTCCTCAAGCCAACATTGTGCAACTTAAAAGAGATTAAGGAGTGGTTTCTGACTTCAGTATTTTTAATTTTTGTAAGCCAAGATGAAGCTTATGAAAGGTTTTTATCACTCAGGAGCAAATTACTTGTCTAAGATAACGGGTTTGGATCACAGGAGAGTTTCCTAAAGAACTTAAAAACAACAGAGGCTTTACCTCTCCTCCTGACTGAAGCAGCAATTACACCTTGTCAACACTGCCTGCTCCTGCTAAACCAGAAGTTCAAAGGATCAGCCTTCTTTTTTTCCCAGAATAAGGAAATAATGGTGCTCCTCTGAGACCTATAGCCTGATCTCAAGAAAAATATCCTCAGATGTGTGGCTAAGAGACTGTTAGAATAGATTTTAAATCAATATTCACCCTCAGGGGAAAAGAAAGGAAGTAATGCTGCTGGTCCTACCAGATTCACCTCTCATTTTCCTCAAAGCCTTCCCACAATCCAGTGGATTTTTTTCAGGATATGCTGTGGCTACTCCTAATAACAATCTTGGAAGTGGTGACTTTTTGCATTAGGCTTGAGTCTGACAAGGAAAACGGAATAATCCTATTCCGGTTTGTGTTTCACACACTTGGTAAATCCAATGCCAAAAAAACACAGCATCAACACAGTTCACCACTCCTCTGTACGGTGAAAAAAAAAATTGAAATATTTCTAATCAAACCTTATTTTGTAGGAGCTCTTAAAATGGAGAGGCAGTAATCACAGAGAAACAATAACCCCACTTGTTCTCCAAAAAGCTGCATGTCTTTAACAAGGAATTCAACAGCCTGACACTGAGGAGCTGTGAGGATTTCAACTGATCAGTGGGAGATGTGATTGTCTCAGTGACATCCAGCTCTTCACCTTAGTGCCTCCTTCAGAATTCCTCCTGAAATGTCCCTTATATTGTCAGAGAGTCACAGTGTCCTCAGTTCACCCACTGTTTTTAATTAGCTGATCTTTAATATCCCACAGCAAAAGTTTGAATGAGTATGAACATTTCTAGAACACTCAATGTCCGGATCACGTTTTTTTAAATAATTTATGGAATTATAAAAATAATTCCATTTGCTGTTCCCTATGCAAATAGAAACCCTTTCCTTATCAGAGCCATTATCAGATTTCCAGCTCTGGTGCTCAGTTCCTTCAGCTCTGGAAGGTGCTTAACCATCGAAGAACCTCCCTGCAGATGGGAAGACTTTATTACACCGAGGCAGAGAGGGCTGAGTGCCAAGAGCAGATTGTCTGTTTATCCTGGATCCATTTCCCACTTAGAAAACACGGCCGCTCCTGGAGGATTAACTGCGGCGAGCTCGTTCAGCGGGGATTCCAACCCTGGCAAAAACGTCCCCGCAAAGAGCAGCAGAAAAAGACGTCTGAGTGACACCTTTTCAATTCCTTCTCTTCCTAATAGCATTTAGATTCTCACCTTCTTAATCATGTCCCAGGTGAGTGCCCAAGCCAAGGGATTAGGGAAGAGAGCTCATTCTTTTTAACTGGCTGGATCCAAGGAGCGTTTAATTATCTCCAGCAAAGTGGAGCAGCTTCCACGGGCTGGCTGGAGAGCTCCTCACCTGGGAGCAGCGACGTGGATTCACCTCCACCTGGTCCTGCCTTGGGTGAATTAAATTCTACAATGCAGAAATCCCCAAACTACTCCCTCCTGCCTCGATTCTGCAATAAAAAAGGACCTAGCGCTTTTGAGAAGTAACGTCCTGACTCCAGTAAATCACAGAATCCCAGAATAGTTTGGGTTGGAAGGGAGCATAAAGATAGTTTAATTCCATTTATTTGTACTCAGGCTCTTCATTACAAGAATGACCCAGAGTTTGAGGAACAACTTATCCATTACAGCTCCTGCTCCCAGTGTGTTCCATAAAGAGCAGATAGGACTTTTCACATCTTTTCAAAGAGTTCTCAGAAAATCACTCCCTCTTTTATCACCTCTTCCAGGAACCTCTGAACTGCCTCTGTGCTTATCACATCAGCAACACAACTTCTTTGGGATCCCAGAATGGTTTGGGTGGGAAGGGACCTTAAAGCTCATCCCATTCCAACCCCTGCCGTGGGTAGGGACAGCTCCCACTATCCCAGGTTGCTCCAAGCCCCATCCAGCCTGGCCTTGGACACCTCCAGGGATCCAGGGGCAGCCACAGCTTCTCTGGGCACCCTGTGCCAGGGCCATGATGCCAACGTAGACTGTAAAGAAATACAACCAAACTTCAGCGCTCGCTGATTTTGGAGATAAACCTGTTTGTGCTACCCAAAGTCTAGACCCAAGTGAAAATGCAAAGTTCTACAAACAAAAGTTGTGGGAAGGTCTTTTGAGCATCTCTCTCTCCAAACAATTGGGAATTTTTATTAGTCGTGGTTATCACCACTAAAATTTCCAGAACCTTCCTATTCATTAAATAAACA
>VZRF01011342.1:1692-96851 GCA_013396875.1 Vireo altiloquus
TTTTTTTTTTGTGGGGATTTTTGTTGAGTTAGTTGCTTGGTTTATTTAATAAGGACTTTAGCCCAGGTTTACAAATGACTTAGGGTTTCGAAACCTAGCTCAAACTCCAGTCTCCTTAAGTGTTCAGGCTGACGTGAACATGTAATGCTGTGGAAATAACAGCTGTTATGTAAAAGGTCTCACCTGTTGGTGCTCTAATGGGTAAAATGGAAAATGAGGAGCAAGCACCCATGCTCCTTTTTGCAAGCAAATAAGTAAATTGCAGACTGGAGGAAAATGTTCTGGATTATCACTTCTGATGTAATGCACAGGCTTGGCTGCAGACCTGCATTAGCGACCTTCGTGCCAAGGAGGGACATGGCTGGAGGCAGACCATAATCTTCAACATTTCCTGCTTAAAGCCACCTTTGTTCAGCATATTGAGGGTGATCATTGCCCAAATGGGGGCCACTCACTCCCAGCCTGTGCCGTGCCAGGAGTTTAGGACTGGGAAGAGCAGCAAGACTACAGAGCTGGCTGGGCAGCACCCACCGGCACAACATGGAGCATCCTTTCTCCTGACATCTTAGTTGCCCATGCTTAGGAGAACTGTTAAAACAGCTAAAAGTTTCTTCTCACAAGAGAACTGATGAAGCTCACTGAGAAAATGGAGAAAATAATACCATTAGTGTTTAATCATTTTTCTGTTTACAGATGATACTGATGTATTTCAGACTGGGTGCTGATCCTCACTTCATGAATCTGAATTAGAGAAAAAGAAATCATAGCGCCTAATTAATTAAGTTTTAAGTATGGTTTAGTCTATTGAAGGGAACCCATTTGTACCTATCAGTGCTATTAGCAGACATTTTAAAATGTCTGCTAATTAATATGTGACAGAACAAATTAATGCAATTGAGGATAAAAGTGACTTTGTCTGGATGTAAATCTTAGCAATGAGATACACCAAGATTTTCTAGGGTAATGAAAAAAGATCTCTTAGTTTTAGAGATTTAGAGATTTAATTTTAGGTTATTAACATACATTTTAAACAATGCATGTTAATAATCATTACCTTTCTCCCTTGTATTCATAATGTACCTGAAGTAGCATAGCCACTGTTGAAATATATGAAATTAATCTAAAACGCAGTTTAATAAAGGCCTTGGATTAAAAAAATCCCTTTAAACAACTAACATGCAGAAATAAATAGTTTCTTTTAAGAAGGTTTTGTTTTTCCATCTGCTTTTCTTGCAGTAATAGGAAAGTTTCTGTTTCTAAATTGCCTTGAAAATTTGGCTGAGGCCTGTGATGGTGGGTTAGACAAGTAAGGAGAGGGGCCCAAGCTTCTCTTTCTGAACACTTGGCTGTTATAGGAGAAAACTTTACTTGTCCTTAATGATTTAGAGCTTTTTTGCAAAAGATTTATCTACCATAATCTGGACTATTAGAAGCAGTAGGAGCCCTGTAATCCATGTTAACATGGACACATTAAATTAAACCTGTTTCTGTTCTTCCTTAGCTGTCTTCAATTATCTGTGCTCCATTTTGACCTACGCTTTATTATGGAAACTTCTTTTCGTGGACTCATAGGGAGCCCGTGATCCATCATATTTCTTTTTTGTGGATCACATTAGGTCTCTTGGAAACTTATGCAGTTGTCAACGGCACTTTATAAAAGCAAAAAGATCTTTGCCTGTTGTTGTGGATGATCTGGTGTGTCACAAAGATTTATTATCAGCATCCTAAAATAAGGCAGATATTTTGTAATCATGGCGAAGAAGTGGCATTCAAAGAAAGGGAGTCATCTATTTCTTTTTAACAGCTGGTTGAGTACAGAAGAGTAAGGCTTCAAGAAACTGAGTCTGGCTAGATTAATATTCCCTTCTAGTATATTATTCTGGCCTAAGTTTTGGAAACCTGTAAGTTTAATTAGCTTGGCAACTGCATCTACAGATTCTAGTCTAAAGAGTGTTAACACTTACATCTTTATTTTCAATATCTTGCCTGTGTTTTTACATGTCAAATAACCAATTGGGGGGCTGTTAACATTTGGAAAAGCAATATATTGTTTCTGAGACCATGGTGGAGCCCTGTTTTGAAAGAAATTTTCAGATTCTGACATGTTTCTTGTGTTTGAAAATATTAGCTCAGCCAAAATGTTAAAGAACATTGCCTCCCACCATTTAGACATTCCTATTAATACTGTTTTGAGAGATGAATTATCAAAATAAGATCAGGTTACTCATTAAGTAAATATCTAACACTTAGAAAATTGCAAATGCCAAAAAATACAGTAAAATTTTCTGTCCTAATTCAGTACATACCAAAGAAAATAATTACTTTGTTAAACTGAGTGATGCCAAATATTTGTATCTAATATACCAGTGCAGAGGTCAGTTAGCTTGGCTCTTTCTTTTGAAATGCAGCCATATTAATGTAACAGATTTTAAGTCAATGCTGATGGATGTGTGGTGTTTGTTATCATGCACAGTTGAGTAGTTTACGTGAGTTTTGAAATCATCTAAATAGCAACAGATGCAGAACCGTTTCCTGAATGTGTTTGTGTATACAGATATGTATATTTGAATCTGCTTATCTGATTCTAGCACAGAATAATAAGTGACTGATTAAATTGAGGGTATTTTGGGGTAAGGCACTGATAGCCAATGTAATTAATCTAACACATGTACTCCTTTATTGTTTGAGTACTGTATGGTAGGCACGTATTAAATACTGTAAATTGCACTGTAATCAATTAGATGTTTGTGATTATACTGGTTACTAGACGTTCTTAGGAAATGTAAATGTGAAAACAGAAGTCCAAACCCCTGTATTTAAAAATGCATTTTAAAACCAGTGAAAATTATAAATTCTCAGCATCATCCTGGATTTTGGCCTTTTGATAAGGAAATTCCCTGGACAGGGCACCTTTAAAGATTGATTTATTTAGATATTTTTCCAGTCAGTCAGTATACACTGGAAAGATAGTGTTGGTGGTCTTTTTGGGGAAAAGAGACAAAATGACTTTAAAACATACTAATATATAAATGTACGTTTAATTCTTCTGTTTGCAAGTTAAGTACAACCTTTCATTTCATATAAAAGCATATGTTGAACATACTCAAATATTTCAGTAATCTAAGACCTGTCTAAAAATTTCTCAGGAGTGAAACTATACCAAATTATATTCCTTCCCACCTTTTTGAAAACTTAATGGAAAAGGTTAATGTTGCAGTATGTCCAGGGATTCAATAGGTGATGGTCATGCTGGAAGCTTAATTCCATGTTCCACAGATGAAAAACAACTTTCCACTCACAATGTGGTAGTTTGACACATCACCACAAGTTGTAAATGAGGCATGGGATGAGAAATGGTTTCTGGATTCAGGGTTCCTTTTAGTCTTAGTTTAGATTTCGCTTAAAGGGTAGTATAGCAGTTGTCCTTCTGTGTCTTTATTGATAAATAAAAATACTAGAAATAACATCACCAAAGAAATTATTTTAATTTCTGCATTGTGTCAAATTTTTAATGTGTGCTGGGGTTGGATCAAGCCATTCAGGATTTGGGGTCTCGGATAGGACACTTGAGTCTTCACTTCAGCAGCAGCAGCACAAGAGGGTTGTAATTCTGGGTTTTACCTCAGTCCCCAGTCCTTACCAGAGACTAGTGACCTAATGAGGTGATATCAGGTAAGAATAATCTCTTGCACACTGCATTAAGAATATAAATCTGTGAATGGTAGGTATGAAGTTCTGTAAAAAATGCTGTTTCTGTAAATAAACACTTTTAGCTGTCACTGTTATATCCAAGAGTTAGCAATCTTCAGAGAAGTTATTTAAGTGTATTTATGGAGGGGATTCTGCCTCAGTGCTCTGAGTGGTGCCATGTGCCAGGAACACAGCACTGCAATACCCCAGCTCAGGGGGCTTGGAGACAATTGGATCCTGGGGCCAGGGTAGGAAGGAGTGGGCACTTCCATTGCTGCCCCTGTCTTCTTCCTCACTTTCAGGAAGCAGACTATTGAGTTTTGTAATAATGAGAAGGAAAAGAGGTCACAGATATTGATGACAGCAAAGATGGCAAAATGAGAGGTGGAAAAAAACCAAGGAAAAGGTAGTAAAATGCTTATTAAAGTATTTAGCAAAAAATACATACAGAGATAATAGGCTTCTTTCTCTCCAGCAGTTAAATATTATTCTTGATAAGTTGAATTTCATTATTTTTGTCCTTGTTCCAGTTTAACTGAGCTGGGGGCAATTATTTCTCAGGCAGTACTTCTTATAGAAGGTGTATTGAGTGACAAAAATGCTGACTTTTACAAGAAAAGAATGATGGCAAAATGTCAGAATTATTAAGAGACAAAACTAGTATTAATTTTAGGTATTATTACTTCCATTTGTTGCTATTCCTAAATCCATCCTGGGTTTTCAGTGCTTGTTTTCCTTTCAGTGTCCATGAAAATTTTATATGCTGGCTACTGTTACTGAATTTTCTAAGAGCGGGACTTCACTCAAAGCTTGAAAGGCTCCACGAATGTTTGCCTATATTTGATGGTTTTGTGAGAATGTGAAGAATGTGAAGCTTTCCATAGAGTCAGTACCTTACTGATGCTTCTTTACCATGGGAAGGTGGGGCAGGTGTGTGTGGGATAGGAGAGCAGCTGCACCAGTTAGAGCAGCTCACACTGGAAAAAAGAAGTCACAGCATTGTAATTGCTGCTACTCCTGAGCGAGTAATTTTGCTTACAGCTTTCCAAGGGCTTTTAGCTTAAGCCCTAGGGTCATTTACCATTAAGTATGCTTCCACCAGCAGTAGTAAATATGAAGTTAACCATGTGGGTGTGATGAGAGGAGCAGAATATGGGGAAATGAGTTGGGCAGGCGAGCATGCAGTGGGAGTGCAGCCCGGTCCAAGCAGAGGGGAGCCAGGCTGACAAGAGGGCTGTGTCAGGGAGGTGGGCAAAGCTGTGCTCACAGTGAATAAACGTGCTGAGAAAAAGTGCAGCTGTGCTTTTTTAATATGCACTGCAGGAGATTTCAGCAGCCTGATGATATATCATGCATTAATGTTGAAAAGATAAACACATTTGGAGAGCGCAGGAAGGCCTTGTGTTTTTATGTTAGCAGAATGCTTCCTAATGAATAAGAACGTGCTGCTGGCTTCACAGAGCCATATGGCAGCTTTTCTAATTTTAGTTCAGTGCAGATGCATAATTCTCCCTTGTTTTACCTCCTAAAACCTTCCTGAGATGTTGCATAGTTTTTTCTGTAAGACTTGATCTATAGTTTCTGAGGGAAAATATGGATTCAAGAGTCTAAGAGCTGCTTTGCTCTGGACAGATGTGTGCTGTGTGATGAAAGAGCAACCTCACTATATAATCACTTCCCTAAAATAGTAGCTAACTTTATTCACAAGGATGGGATAAGCTGGTCTTAAAATTGATTGCAGAAATAGTTGCTGTTTCTTAGGCACTGGTGTTTTGAAAAATTGCTTGCTTTCAGGGAATAAAAACAACTTGTGTCGAGGCAATGGGAACTGGGTAAGAACGTGCATGGGGATATCAAGTTTCATGTGAGCCATGGATTGTAGTGCTTTGAATTACACAGCTACAAGGCAGAGCTGCTTTCCCTGTGGTTAACCAAGCATCAAAATAACTTGCATGTTCTTCAGTGCTTTACTTCATCATGTGTAGTGATACAAAACTACTCACATTACCAAATACAATTTTTTTGGTTTTTTCTCTTCCGTGTTTTATTCAAGTTGATACATTTGAAGGCACTTTCTGTATGGCCCTATTCATGTTGAAAACCTCCAGTCCATTAACACAGTCAATATATTTACTTAGCAGTAGTTACACACAGATGTTATTACATCTAATATTTGAAATGTTATTTAATCTAATACTCAAAACTGTAAGGTTAGCTAAAATATAGCCTTTGCTAAGTATACTTTCTATTGTATGTTAGTATTAGTTTTTAATAGTGTATCTACCCTTATCTTTGGACAGTTAGATACTTCTGCTGTTTTCTTGATTGTTTGGATGTTATTTTTGCACAGCAATTCAGAAGGATCATGCAGGGCAAACAGAAATACGAATGAGGCAAGACAAAAGTAGTTGGCTAATACATACAAAAAATGGAGAAGATAAGTTGTTTTCAAGACAGTTCCAGTGTAAAATTAAATTGCATGTTTTAACTTTGTATAGCATTTACGTTCACTTTCAAGTAATTTTAGTTTCACTTTCAAGCTGCTACTGTTACAAGGAGCTTGATTTGTATGGGGTTTTTTTAATGTGCAGAGGTGAGCTTTCTAGTGTCACTTATTACAAATCTCTGCTTATTTTTTTTTTTACTTATTGTACCAATAAGGGTATGTGATTTGAGATAAGTGTGGCATTTCAATAGCAATTCCAGAAAAATACAAAGAGCGGGAATTTTATGTCTGGGAAATGGTTTTAAACAGTATTGGATTAACTTGAATTTACCTGTTACAGGGTGTTTTTTGCTTGACCTTTTTCTTTGGTGGTTTTTACAGCATGGGTTCTTCCCTGTCCAAGGTTTCACCAGCATCTGTTTTTTCTCTCCTTGTTCTGTGAAGAACCTTAAATGTTGTTCCAATGAAAAATAAGCTAAATCTGAGTTGATGCAAATTTTCGATTTTGAATTATGCATCGTCTTTTTTAAATTCCTGCAGAGGCTAAGTTTTCGTCTTTTAATTCAAAAATGCATTTTGGTTTTGCAGAGAGCACGAAGGGGAAAATATTTCTGTAGTGGGTTTCCTTAAGGAAGTTGAAGCAGAATACAGACAAAGAGGGCTTTTTGAGTGGTTCAGCTGGTCCTGCCTGCCCACCTGTAGGGAAGTAGGGTTTGAAACACAACCAAGAGAAGGTGATGCCCATCAGTAACACTTCAGAGTCTGCTGTCAGAAGTGCAGAGAGAACTGACATAGCTTGAGTTGGGAGGATAGAAAATCAAGAAGGCTTTGCTAAGTTAAAATGTGGCAGGAGACTTCCAACTGTTGCTTTTGGCTTCTCTTTCTCTGACTTATGAACTTCTGTTAAACTAATGTGATTTCACAACGGTTTGCTTTCAGAATCTGGAATAAGCTTTGAATAAAGCTTGAGGCTTCCCACTCATAAATTTGTCAGAAAATATTTTTGAGGGCTTTTTTTCCCTTCTTTATTCTGTATGTTAAATGTAGAAAAGTAAATATAGTTTATGATCACTAGGAAGATGCCAAATTGAAAATATTAATATGTATTTTAGTATAATACTGCTTATGCAATTGTAAACATACCCCCAGTTAAAGTCTAAATTACACACATCACAAAAATACGGCATAATTGGATGTATATATTCTTTGTAGTATCTCTCTCAGGGGTACTTGTATTTTATTTAAATTTTTTGTCTCTCTAGGCTAAACTCTTAATTGAGCGCAGCTAATAATTATTTCACATTCATGAAGTTTATACCACTGTAATTCAGATAAAATATGCTTGATCCCTGGTAGCCATATTCATAAGAATGGGACCAGTTTCTAGTTTAATACTCCCTCTCCAGTGCAGAATTCCTTGTGTGGAGATGAAGCCATGGGAAGCCCCTTTCCATCCTGCTCATTTCCTCTGGCAGCAAAAGGCTGTATTTCTCTTTCCACACTCTTTCTCTGCTGCCCTTTGGCCGCTGTGCCTGTAGGACACCTGGTAACGCTTTGCTGACATTTAACAGAGGCATCACTGTTCTAGGAGGCGGCATCACTGGGAGGTGTGAGGTCAGGGAACCAGCTCCCACTCCCCATGTGGCTGCAGTGGAAAAATCTAGTGGCTGTGGTTAGTCACAGGGTAATACCAACAATTCTCGTGGAGCTGGAAAAACAGGGTTCTGAGAGGCTTTGCAAGGTTGGGCCTTTAGCTATTTTCCTAAGCCCTGACATTCAAAAATCATTATTCTAGTGTAGAAATCATAAAGTCTCTGTGCTTTTGATTTCTCTGTAGGGCCCAGTGAACTTGAAAAAGATTGGAGTAAAAGTAAAAAAAGGAAAGTAAACTTTACAGTTTTGCACCACTACTTTACACCAGAAGCTGTAACTGTTAAGAAAAATCAAGAATACTGACTTGTGATAATGCATAAGTGTTGTCAGAACTAGAAATTCATGTATCAGTCATTGTTTTCCAGCCTTCCTGCAACAAATTTTTGTTGTCAATTAGCCCCACGTGCTATATCGCTGAGGGAAAGATTTGCATTTCAAGACATTCCCCATGACTGGCTGTCAGAATGACACTGCTGACAGGATTTGCACTTACTGTTCTTGTATGTGCTGATAGAATCTACACAAGGGGCTTTGTAGTTCAGTCAAAAATGGATAATTTATTGCATAGTTGAATATTATTAGTAGCTGCAGTTTATAACAGTGACATAAATTACAGCTAGGCCTACTCAGAGGCTGTCTGAGACCTTGTTTTCCTGTACAATCCGACTTGAATTTAAGTGTGGCTTACGGCCTGGATGTGTACCCTCTTCTAAGATCTCCAGCTACTTGAATTCTTACACAATTAAGTTACAGACCCAATTATGAAGTCCATAATTTTGGAGCACTTGTGATTTATAATGCTTTTCAGAGTGCCTAGGCAAATGTCGTGAGTCATGTAGTGTACGTTGTCACTGTCTTTGGGAAAAGCGGGTAGGTAACGTTTGATTATAAATAATGTTTTCATATTTTCTCCATTCATTACACTTTTTCCATGGGAAAGCACTGAGTTTATTGATCCCACAAAAATGTTGGGCCCTCTGAGGAAAAGAGTGTCAAAGGGAAAGGAAAACGAAGAAGTCAATGGTTGTGAGGGACAGCTGGTGATGAAGCAGAAGCAGTCAGGGATCAAACAGTCAAAGTGGAGAAACAGGGAAGCAGAGAGGAAATCAGCTGCTCTCAGGAACTGGATGCGAGGTTCAAGAGATCCTTAGTCTGACCTGGAATTGCAGCTTCTGTTTTGACTACTATTATAGTAATTAAAAATGTCCTCTTTTTCCTTTGTATAAAACCTCATCAGTGTGTGTGAAAGAAAACAGTTGTTTTTACAGATGTTACGGGTAGTTTGTATAAACTCTATGGTAGTAAGAGTGAAAGAAGTCATCAGCTAATACTTCATATTATGTGAAAAATAATCAGAAAAAGTAATCTGTAAACTGGTGACCTGAGGAAACTGTAATTAATGTGCTTGCACACCATTGTTGACTCGTATCTGTAGCCCCTCCATTTCTGGCTCATAGAGAATAATCCCATGTTCTCCTGTAATCAAGATGGTATCAATGGTTGAAGCAGTGGCAGAATAAGAGCAGGAAGCTGGTATCCCTGTCCATTATAATATTTTGCAGTGTGAAAACAGAGATCACTTTATGCTACCAGGAACAGATGGGAAAACGATATCATCACTGGCTTTATTAAAAGCTCAGCTCTATTTTTAGAATTCTTTCAGAATTTTTAGAACATGTTTTCACTTTTGTATCATCATGTGGTGCCAACTCTGCTGTGTTGTATCACTGAAGGAAGGATTGTTCAGTTGTTTTTCTGTTACACCTAATTTCTGCTTTTTTCTGCAACAAGAAAGGTAAGGAAAGAAATAAAATCCCATCCCTAGTCTAAACCAGAAATACTAATTTTATATCCTGGTGAGTTTAAGTGGCAGAGGAAATGTTAATAGTTATTTCTAGTGAATTTATTTCTATCAGATTATGCTAATCAGAGTGATTTAAAATTAGTCCGTTAGTTGCAACAATCCATCTTCAGAGCAATTTTGTTGAATCATTATTCACAATGATGTTAAATAGTGTATAACACCTAAGAAGACAGCTAAAATTTTTATGACTCTTTTCATGAAAGCAAGAAACCATATAAATGTAGGGTGAGACGGGCCAAGTGACCAAAGCCTTACTGCCAGTGGGTGATTGCTGATAGGGGAACACCCAGGGCTTCACAAAAGCAACTCCTTTACTCTATGTCTGAGCAGCACATATTCACGCTGACCTTAAAACCTATGCCAAGGAAGTTCAGAAGAACTTTACCCACATTATTGCGGATCTACAGATAGTGGAAGGTACTGTACATTTGGATACATTTCAATTTGTGTGACTGATGCTTTAATTTCACTAAAGGTGATTTTCCAAAGGCCCTTTGCTCCATCTGCACATGGTACTTTCAGTAATTCCTACAATGAATGTTCTTCTGGTTTATTGTTGTAGAAGGCATAAATTCTTGTTATCATGATTTCAGTGTGCTTTCATGTTTATTAAAACAATCTATTGCATCATACTAAAACCAAGAAATTTCTGATTGTTTTTAATATTCTAGATTGCAGGATGGCCCTAGCTTTTACATAACTGCTGCTTGAAAAATAATTAAAGAATGTGTTGAGTATAGAACTAACAAGAAAAAGCAACTTGTTTCATTAATTTACAGTGTACAATATGCATTATAATGTGTATTTTACATAGTATTTTTTTATTACTTTTATTAATTTATCCTAGAATAGAAAAATGAATGCAGTTCATTACTTGATGCGAATAAGAAACCCACTGCATTTGGAGTTGGGTATAATCTGTGATGCTGTATACAACATATTGTAACATATGGCATTATGTTCCAGAAACCTCAAATCATTATTTTCTTGCCTGTAATTTTCAAATACAGCACTTGAAATTTTATGTAGTTCTAATAACATATTGGTAAATAAGACGGTATGAAAATTACGTGATAGTAAGAATGTGGGTGGAGGCATGGGAACAGAACTGAGACCGCTCTTTCTCAGTACTGAAACTGTAGATTGTGGACTTATGTTTTTCCTTCTAAATATAGCGGTCATGGAAAAGCTCTGCAGCTGTAAGCTTTGCATGCTCTTTTAGGTCAGTCTTCTATTACACCTTGATTCTGGTTTTTGCTCACTGCACCTTCATAAAGAGCCCTTGTCTTTGCCCAGTGTTAGGCTCTATAGTTTGGTAAAATGTCTAGCAGAGAAACATCAGAAATTATTTTATCTGTGTCATAAGACCTGAAAACTGAGAAGCAAATAGGCTAGTTCTGCTTCCGTTGATTCGTTATGAGAGTCGTGTCTCTCTCATTTTCAGAACTGTTGCACTGTAAGCATTTCACAGCTCTTCTCAATACTCTGTGGGCTCTTGGTGTATCAGTGAGATATCAGTCTGCTGTCGCTTAACACATCATTTTCTCTCTTGCAGAAAAAGCAGCAGCAGCTAATGAAGATGAAGTGCAAAAAGCAGATGTTTCGTCTACAGGTCAGAGTGTCATCGACAAGGATGCGCTTGGACCAATGATGCTTGAGGTAAAGAGCACAAAATCCCTTTATTTAGCGCAGTTCTGCTCCTCCTAGGACGAATGAAATGAATAGGTGTAGGCAGAGGTTGCCATAAAGGAATGGTCAAGAGAGACGAGCCCTCCTGGCTACTTGGAATTATGTCATTAAAGAGCAGACAGCATATTTATTTATCTTGCATTCAGTGATGAAACTCTCTTGAACTTGAAGTAGGGTGAGGCGGAGAGAGTTCTGCTTCTTTGTAACCCAGACAACTTGAGAAGCTTCAGCTGATAGCAAGTCTTGGGTGTCTGCTTGTTATTTGTTGTTATATCTGTTGTTATTTGTTCTGAACCACAACAGCTGTGGAAGACCTGTTGCACCTAAACATTGACTTATATGTGCTTAGTATAGAAGTGAATAATATTCCTCTAAAATTGCATGTCATTGCTATACTGCTTCAATATTTTATCATTTTAGTGCTTGAAGCAGGCTCTTCCCTCTAGAATATGAAAGTAATCTAGGAGAGGTTTTCAGGATGTGTATTTCAGTTTGTTCAGTTAAGATTTCTGTCTGATTTTAGCTGTTATTTGGATTCCCCAAAAGGCTGTATGATTTGAGCCTAATTTCCAAATGTGTTAGCAGTAATGTTGGGTAGGTGTGTTATCAGGGATCCTTATGTCATGTGCTGCTGTCCTTTGGCACTACTGCTTTATCTGCTTAAGCTCACTTGCAAACTACTTATTCCTGTTCTGGCTGTGGACTTTATCCATAAGGAAGAATAAATGTTAATTTAGATAACATGAAACATAAATTCTGAAACAAGCTAAAGAAGCCAGCTTTGGCAGAAGCATAATTATTCTGTCATTTCTGGATGCATGCTTAACAGTTTTAAGTATTTGCATTATTTTTCATAATTGGTCAAATGAGGACATAGTTTTCTGTAGTGCATACAAAATAAAGTCTCCAAATGCACGCTGCAAAGCATAAGATTAGACAGGTTGAAGGCATTGTTCTTTGAAAAGTGGGGGTAACAAATTAATTTATTTGATTTAATATTTATTGTACATACTCACTGAATTGAATGTTGTTGGTTTTGCTATCAAACAAGGTTATGCACTCATCTGTTATGCTGCTATGTTAAAATTTGTCTTTAATTTCCTATTCATGTAATTGTAAGGGGCTGTTTTAATCACAGGGAAAATAAGAATAAGATTATATTTTCCTGTCATATCTTTTTTGATTGGCTATTGCAGCAAACATGATATGTAAAATCACCCACCTATTCTGTTGTTCCATTTAATTTAGTTTAGCTTTCCTTTGCATATTAACAATGAAACATTGTGGAACTTAATTAATGAACCATGGTCCTTTTGCACCAGGAAACTTAAAAAGGGCTGAAAGTTGTTATATATTTGCTGTGGAGAGACTAAAGGTACTTTCTTTGTGTCTTTATCACCTTAAGAAAATGCAATTAAGTTATTTAATCTTTACAGAACCCCTTTATACAACCTCTTAAAAAAAACTACCCTTTTTCATTGCCAGATAATAAAAATGACAACACTGATGAACAGTTTATTAGTTGATTTGGTTTAGAAATGTAATTGTATGTTTTTAGTAAAGAATAAAACTGAAGAATCCTCAAAATAATGAGTGTTTCCAGCTGAAGAAAGTGAGTAAAATTCATCAGGCAGCTGCCTCTGAGGAATATTTTAACATATTTCTTGCTTAAAGCATAAAGTAGATAGGCAGAAAGTATGGAAAAATAGTTGAGAGAGATGACAACATCTCAAAGAACACAAATGTATTTACTGTTCCAGTACATAATCTAAAATATCTGTTTTCTTGATTTCCCTTCCATCATATTGTCCATTATTTGTTCACCCATTTTCCAAATAACTCTGAAGAAAAGTTTTTGATTGTGGTGGCTTACATCTGGGGACAGAATTAAGAAATTATTCCAAAGTGTCCAATATTAAGAAAATATTCAAGTGTCTTGGTGCACTAACGTCCTTAAAATCCTGCTGCTGCTTACCTGCAAGGTTATTTTCTTAATAGAATAGAAAGAAATGAGACACTGCAATATAAGGCCCTTTGTTACTCGTTGCCCAGATGGGCATGTCTGTGATGAACTCAAGAAACAACTGTGAGGGAACAGCACAGAGAGCACTTCTTAGCCAAAGAAGTTGCCACTCTAGGAAACAGTAGGCAAAACTGAAGATTGTTGTGGGGTGCCAGTAACTGTCCTAATCTCTTGCTTGCCATCTCCACCTTTGATAATTTTCTCCTTAGGACTCCAATAAACATCTGTGATGGCTTTGGTTTTGCAACCCCTATGAATTGATGTGTGGACAGCTGCCAAGCAGGATGGTTCAGCCAAACCCACACCCTTCTGCCAGCTCTAAATACCATGGTTTCTATGGTTGGCTAGCGGGCGACTGATGTGGCTAGCATCTTTTTTTTCTTTAATTAGTTTTCAGCCAGCTTTTCATAGCCTCACACACTATGTGTTTCTGTTGTGATGTAGGAAGTACTAAATCAAACAAGCCATGCTTACACTGGCTTCAAGCTGTGGTAAAATTTAGCCTAAGACACTAATCCATAGCAGAGATGCTGATAGAAAATTATACTAGAGCCCCAATTTATTAATTAATTTCTGAATCTTTGTTAGTTAAAATAAATACTACTCAGCAGGAAAATGTAATGAATGTCAAGAAAGTACGTAAAAGGGAGGGAGCTCACAAAGAAAGTAAATCAAGAGGAGGAACCAAGAATTATCAAAAACAAAAAGAAGGCAATGATAGAAAACAACGTCAACAATGTGACAACAATGTGACAACAGGAGAAAGAAAGACCTAGAGGCAGTCAGGAAAAGTATACACGTATGCATTTATTTGTGGGTTTTATTATGTTGTAATTT
The DNA here is from genome assembly GCA_013396875.1 of Vireo altiloquus. Classification (NCBI taxonomy): domain Eukaryota; kingdom Metazoa; phylum Chordata; class Aves; order Passeriformes; family Vireonidae; genus Vireo; species Vireo altiloquus. The sequence goes on from VZRF01011342.1 coordinate 15,895, forward strand.
AAAAACAGAACAAAGAAAGCGTTTGTCAGCCATTGGTTCAGCTGCTCTGCTTGAATTGTGCTTTCACTGACCCTCCCCTGGAGCAGAATCATTATCTAACTTATCTAACTTAGTCTGGGAAGAACTTCTGGAGCTTACATATTCTTACATCCCACTGCAAGCTGGTCCGAGTAGAGCAAGTGGCCCAGATCTGAGTCCAGCCAAGGTTTGAGTATCTCTGGGACAGGGAGTTCTGCAGCCTCTTCCCATAGCTGACCACCTTCATGGTGGAATTTTTTTTTTTTTCTTATATCTCCATGAAGTTTCCTGACTTGCAATCTGTGTCTGTTGCCTCTCATCCTTCACTTGTGAACCTCTAACCTGCTAGGTGGCTGAAGGCAGAAGTAAAATCCATCCTTAGCATTCTCTTTTATTGTCTGGATTTGCTATCTGCTCAGTAGTATGGAATATTTTAAACATCTCTCTGTAACCAGTGGACTTGAGAACTGCCTGCTAAGACCAACACACAAGTTGTACAGCGTACAAGTTAGGTCATATCAAAAATGCCTTGTGCTTGCTGTGGCAGCTCCTCCTTGCTAGACTGTTTTGCAGTGAGCTGTGTTCAAATTTCATATGGATCTGCTTGATTCTGACCCTCAATGAATTGTGGGTGGCCTGGTTTTCTGATTTATTTCTGTCCCTGGAGATACAATAACTAACAACTCTTCTAGTGATTTCCTGCCAATCCTTAGAGAGGTGAATAAATCAGGCAAAGCTGCAGAAATCTGTGTAGGTTGTTAATTGCATGCTTGGACCAAAAGCTTTGGTTCTGATGCCTTAGGTTTTAACTTTTATATTTTTTCAAATCCTGTACTGCTAGGGTAACTCTGAAGTTCCTAGCTACCTAATTCTTAGCTACCACTCTCTCATGCTCAGATAGACATAACAAAGCCTCTCTGACTTGCTCTCCAAGGATACCCAGAATGTCCTAAACCCGAAAGTGTAAACTTTCATCTTGGCGGGGGGCAGGAGTCTTGGGGAAATGACATCATTAACTAAAGTTCCTAATTGGTGAATTTATGCTGATATAAAAGTGTGAAGAACTCGTGACCTGTCATCCATTTTGGGATCCACTGAGGCAGGACCCTCTAGACCCAGAGTGTTCCTCTGAAGACCTTTGAAATAAATACCTCCTTTATTCCTGTCTAGTCTCTGTTTCTAGTGGTCATTTAAGGCATCAGTTCTTTTAAGCTTAACTGTATCCCCTGCTTCATCTACTCATATGACATAAAGCTAGAGGGATGTATTCTGATATATTTCTACCATCTGCAATCATGCTTGCATCCTAAGAAAAATAAAGTTTTCACGAGAATTTCTTACTAATACTCAAATTTTTACTTTATCCTCATTGGGTAGAAGCGATGTAGTATTTGGCTTAGGCTTCAGATAGCGCAAGGCAGATATCTTGGAAAGAATGCAGCAGCTAGGTTGTCACTGTCACAAGGCATAAGAAAGGAAACCAATAAACATAAAATACTAGTGTCTACACTTCCTCACAGAAACTTTAAGTCCTTTGGAAAACTATGAAGCTTATTTGAAGAGGTGAAACTCTTATTCTTGTACCCTGGATGATGTGTGGACTGAATTAAACTGGTGTCAAATTTAAAAAAGATGAAAACAGTCCTAGGAGCAGAGGCTAAAGCTCTCCCATCTTCACTGCTCACTGCCTGCTCTCAGCTCCCTTTGCCCTTCTCTGCTTTTAATGCCTCACGTTCCCAGCTGCATGGGGCCTTGCCCATGGAGATGCACTGCTGGGGATGGGGAGAGAGTCATTCTTTATGCCAGCATGTCCTGTGGTGTGGGATCAGTCTTCCTGTACTGCATAGAGGAGTGAACAGGCTGTGGGTTTAGCAGAACCATATTCTGGTCCAAGTTTCTTACTTCATGCACAGGCAGATAAATAGATAACAACCTCTTCCATTATTTGTGTTTGTTTGTTTGGGGTGGGGGGTTTGGTTTGTTTCCAGGTGTGGGTTTCATTGTTTTGCAAGGTGTGCACCTTTCTTTGCTTTTACATAGTTTCGTATAAGATTAGATGCTCAATCTGAAATGTGTCCTTTGCTATTACAGACAATAACACAAGGACTGGGATGGATGCAGTAAGATTCAGAATGTCTTCTGAATGGAGTATTTATTTTCTGTGTATTTTATTAATCTGATTGTTTGGTATTGTCTCTTTCTCTCTCTCTCTGGTTTTCTGTTTTTCCCCCTTTAGGCCCTAGATGGGTTCTTCTTTGTCGTGAACCCAGAAGGTAATGTTGTGTTTGTTTCTGAGAATGTGACACAGTACCTGAGGTACAACCAAGAAGAGCTGATGAACACAAGCATATATAGCATCCTGCATGTAGGGGACCACAATGAATTTGTCAAAATCCTGCTGCCAAAATCCTTAGGTATATGACTTTTCCTCCTATCATACCATTACTTATTTAACTTTGTTTTTATAAGTCAACATTTCAATAACTTAGGTTAAAATCCTGACACTGCTTACAGTTTCATCGTATCCATTATTTATTTTTAATGTATATATAGACTATGAATGATTAATATTATTCTCAAAAGCATCCTCCACTCTTTTCAAATTCTTCTTTGTTAAAATTGCTCTTAGTAACTCATGTTAGCTAATATTTTTTAATGGATCTCCGGAGTGAATCACTAAAAGACAGCATTAGCAATGTGAACTGTTAGTTCTCTGTCTAGGCTACTTGCTCCAAGAATGGCCCAGGAAAGGAGGAATATAAAAGAAAAATCAGAAACCTCCTTACACTAGAATTTTTATTTAAATGTTTTTATCCTCAGCAATATTTACTCTTGACTTTCAGAAACTGTTTTTGTTAGTTGTAGCCATTTTTGGATTCCTATAAATATTAGTTTTAATGTCACTGAATTTTGGAGGAGATGAAAAGAAAGAGAAAGTCAATACTGGGTGCCTCATTTACTCACAGCAGTTTAAAAAGTAGTACTCAATTCACTTTAGCATTTTATTACTGTACTTATATACTCTGAAGAAGCAAAAATGTAAATGGCTAAAGTCAATATATTACTGCATTTATTGCATTTTATTACTGAAAAGGGCAAGCGAAGAGTATTTTAAATGACCCTGCCAATTCCTAATGTGGTGTAACATTAATTTGCTCTGACTGATGTCCACTACCTGTATTTGTGCATCTCTGGATTTTGTTTCTTTTTTTTACTTGTCTTAAGCACTGTGTTAGTCTTTAGTTTTATCCATCACTCCACCTAGGTCATTTCAGTCTTTCCCATTGTAGCTGAGACTGTGTGTTTCAGTATATTCCCTATTGTATTGCTTCCTGTTTTTATAAGTGCATATTAGTTTCATTTCTTTCCCTTTCTAATCTGGACAGAGATTTTTATACAATGCAGCCATGTCTTTTAGTAGTACCTTTTACTGGAAAGATCCTACATACTGCCTTAGTTTTTTCAGTCTCATAAATCACATTGATCTACCCAGTAGGCTTTTGCTGTACTGTATAACTTTTACATGCACCAATATTTAGCCTTTTATTCTGCTTTTCTACTATGTCGTTTTAAGTCATTGGAAAAAAACCACGATAACTGAACAAATTAACAGTCCTCTTAAAATCTGTTGAGTTTATAAATGACCTTGTTAATTGCTGGTTTGGGCTTTAATATTAAAATTAGATGGTTGTTGTTACATGAGCTTGTTTCCCAACCAGTTTGTAAAGCATCTTGATTAATTTTCTGTGAATAAGTAGCAGAAATGCCTGGTACCAGATTTATCTCACTATCTGATTTTGCTTTTGCTCAGTGAATGGGGGATCTTGGTCTGGTGACACTCCTAGGCGTAATAGCCATACCTTTAATTGTCGGATGCTGGTCAAACCTCTTGCTGATTCTGAAGAAGGCCATGATAACCAGGAAGCACATCAGAAATACGAAACTATGCAGTGCTTTGCTGTTTCTCAACCAAATTCCTTCAAGGAGGACGGTGAAGGTAATTACCATTTCCTGTTTGTGTTAGTGCACTTTCAGTGCAGTTGATAAAGTGACCTCTAATTCCTGAAAATTGGAAAAATTCTTAGGATTTTTTTTTCCTTTTTCGGTTTAACTATAGAAATGTACTTTTGTCTTGGCTGTGAGTGTATACACTTGCACGTACCTATTTGTTAAACCAGCTGAGAGAACTGAGAGAAATTCTGTTTACCTCAAAGAGAGATACTCCTAGTTTTATATTGCTGCAATTGTAAGAAAAACGTAGCTGACGGGGAAGAAAGTTTCCAAGGGAACATTTTTGAATTCTTAGAATTTGAAGACAATCGTGGTTCACCATTTCCTTTACCATTTACTACTTCAGCAGGTAAATTTCCTTAGATTGTTTTGTAAGTATTCAGGTAAGTAAAAATGGTTATGGTGAAGGTGTGTTCTCAGGAATAGCAAGCATTTGGGGCAAGTCTAAGAAATTTGGCTTAGAAGTTCTGAAATGGTGAGATTTGAAGAAATGTGCTCTTCGTGCATGCTTACTTTCCTCCTGAGTGGTTGAGCTACTACAGGTATATTCATAAACATGTGCCAATACTTACGGGTTCTGGTGGACTCCATGTTAATTTTTCTTCTGAAAGAAAACAAACCCACCTTTCCTGTTTTATTTTATTTTTTAGGAAGTAATGAAGATACAAACCCACTGAGTTTTGTCTATGTGTTTATTGGTACAAAATCTATTTTTTGGTCCAAATAGATTTAAAGTACTTTTAAAAACTATTTCTTTGTGAGAACAAAAGTCTTCACTTTCTATGAAAATTAAATTAACATTAAATTAAATTAACATTTTTCTCTTAAGATTTGCAGTCTTGCTTGATTTGTGTTGCAAGAAGAGCTCCAATGAAGGAAAGACCACTTCTTCCTTCATCAGAGAGCTTTACTACACGCCAGGATCTACAAGGTATTGTGAAATAGGGGTAGAAGTTTTAAATTTTATTTCCTTCTCCTCAGTAGGGAAATTGCTCTAACAAATGTCTTCTAATTTATCTAATATCAGGCAAAATAACTTCACTGGACACAAGTACCATGCGAGCAGCTATGAAGCCTGGCTGGGAGGATTTGGTGAGAAGATGCATTCAGAGGTTCCATTCGCAGCACGAGGGAGAAATATCTTTTGCCAAGAGGCATCACCAGGAAGGTTAGGTTTCATACTTTTGGCACTTTCTATATTTAACCTGTTTGCCATTTGTATCTCTTGGTTGTGTTCTCTTTGTTATGCTTTCATGGAACAATCAACAGCTACTGACAGTCCTTTTCTAAGGCTGTTTTATCTAACACATTAATGGTTCTCTAGGTCTTCAGCTTTCTCACTGTTTGTTTTAGTCTTCTTGTTACAACTGTGCCATCCTGGAGTGTATTTTAAATCTTAAAAATGTCAAAATTATTTAGGAAAGAAAGACCCTTACATGTTGTCCACCAAAATATTCACTGACCATTATTCTTCAGAACCTCAGCTCACACATTGCAGTTCATTGCCTGTATTCCCTTTCTCTCCAAAAATGGACTTTTACTGTCACATTTCCTGTGAGAAACACTGAGTGTAAATTCCCAAAGCTGCACCGCTCATACTGTTTGGAAACCTACATTGTTGCACTGTATCTAGCTGATAAGTGTTATAGGATATCCCACAAACACATCTACTCAGTCAAGATTAGGGTAGGTGAGCAGTAGGAAAGTACTGCACTTTGGAATGGTCCCCATGAGGTTTCTGTGGTAGTGACTGTGTGGGGATTTTTCATAAAACCCTTATACTTCTAATTCTAGTAACACAGACCCAAATTAATAAAAGCTAATAACCCTATCTAGTCCATGGGAAAGTAATTTCAAAACCAGTTGGGAATAGCTGGAACATTTCCAGTACAGAAGGATCATTCTTTGGGTTCATGTTTAAAGAACAGGGCTTACAGCTGGCTTGTAACAAATAGTTACCATGGTCATTAAGCAACAAGCTTGTTATCTTGGATACTAAATTATAACTGGAATATCAAATTATTCCACCAAATGCATAAAAAACAGAGCTTTAGTCATGAGGCATTCATTAAATGTTCTTTAATATGTTCTGCTTTCATGAAATCTTCAGGTGATGTGTTAGAAATGTGGGGTTACAGAAATGCTGTGTTACTTTAGATAACAGTTTTTGGGATATATACAGTAGAAGTGCTAAAAGTTCTCAGCCTTGTGCTATGATTTCAGACAGAGCTGGAGAAGGCAGTTTGCAATTAAAGTTACACCAGGGGTTTAGAGAGCAGTTGCAGGTAAGGATCCATATGTGCCAGAGGTGATTTAGAAGTATCTCTTTCGGCATCCCAGCACTTCTTATTTCTATCTTCTTCAAGTTATTCCTGACCAAATTAGCAGCTACTACACTGAGTGCAAAGGTTTGCATGAATCCTCTCTTAAGCTATTTATGAAGTGGTGAAAATATGTATGTGCTTTGGAGTTTACACTGTATCATTTTGCAGTTGTGGCTTAGGGTCATCATGTAAATGGTAGAATTAGTCTAAATCAGTGGGCTCTTCTTGTCAAAGTGAAAAGAGTGAGTGATAAGAGGAGGAAAAACCTCTGGAATTTCTTTCCTACAAATGATGCTGCACTGAAGAGGAATAATGGCTGAAATATTTCCCTCCCCTGCCCTACAGTATGGAGAAGAAAAACAAATCATATCTTGGGCTGTAGCATCTTTGTGCTTGACTGAGGAACCTTTTGCAGTTTTCAAGTCATTGTGGTTTGAGAATAGAAGCAAAGAAAGTAACAATCTCCTACATGTAATCCAGCATTACAGTGTGAAAAAATGCAGCATTAGCTTGATAAACAGTAAAAAACATGCTTTAAAATTATCTTTTGGTATAAAATGCAGAATATATGGTAAGTTTTTATTGGCCACAGTCAGAAAAATAGCATTTCCTCAAGAGGAATACGGAAACATTCTTGTTTGCTTAAAGAATTAGTTTGGAAAATGATTTAAGTAGAGATTTCACTTGTATCCTGTTGGCATTGAGTACTGGAATTTCCTGATGTGGTATATGCTAAAGTTAAGAGCTTTGGACCTTCTGGTGCCCAAAGGTTAAACTGAAACAATGACATACCTAACAGTGAAATTTTGTTTTGTATTGTTTCACTGTTGTAGGTTTTTGTTTCTCGCTACATTTTTACTCTGAAAAACCCCTTCTGGTTGTTTAAATTGTGCTTCCTGTTTTCTCACTGCTTAGATAATACTTTGAAACCTTGCAGAACAATATATAGCAGTGGGGGACAGGGAAGGAAAGCAGTCGTAACCAGCTTTGCAAGGCTGAAAATATGGTAGCTCGGTAGACCAGATAAATAAAGGCCCCACTTGGAAAACCATGTCATTTCATTACAACAGGAAATATTAAAAGACAAACAATGAAATGAAGATCACATTATACTATTAATTAAAAAAAAAAAAAAAAAAAAACAGAGAGAAAGAACCCCACAGAAAAAATAGGAAATTAGCTGTGTTTCTAGTGCTTCATTACTATTTTTTCCCTAAATGATTATATGAAAAATTTTGAAGTATTTTACATCTCTCATATCTGCAATCCTAATGTGATTGCTTTTGGTCTAGAAATTGTTAAGTGACCACACTTGTTTCATTGATGGCAGAGAGTGTACAGTGGAATAAATGTTTGGGCGATTTGTTTTTCCATAACATGTTTTAATTTTTCATTAAAGAAGTGTCACAGGGGTCTATGGAAGTTAGAGAACTGAATTTGTTGAAATTCAGATATACATTAAAATCTTAGAGGGCTGCAGAATATGTACAGTGTAGTAAACCCCAAACCTGAAATGTAGTTAACACTGGGAAAAAGTAGCACAGGCCCAATTTTGGTTTCTGTAATTGTGTTTGTAATTTTTCTGAGCTATATGTATTTCATATTTGTTCTTTTAAAAATAATAATTTCTCTTTCCAGTTCTTATTTCTAACTTTTCTTATGTAAAAGTCGTATGCGTTTTTAAACTTAAAGAATTAGTGAGAGTAAGTGTTGCAAGACAATTTAAGCTGGCAGTAAGGAGGAAAAGATACAGTCTAATGGAAACAGATGATCTAAGAACTAAGGACATTTGTATTAAAACATCATTATATAGATGGCACAATGAAAAAATGTTTGAGGAACAAAAGGAATTAGGCACATACTTGATGAAAAGTGAAATGGGCATCAAGAACTTCCTGTCTGCTCCTGAAATACATTCTGTTTCATAGTATCTTCCTGGCATTCCTGTCACTCCTTACAGGTTTTCATTTGATCACCCTACGGCATGCAGGATTTTTTATTTTATATGCATCACATGCATTTATTTCCAAAATGTTCCTTTTGTTTGTTTCGTTTAATTGGTACCATATGTGTGGCGTCAGTGCCGGTGGGTTGAGCACACCAGGTGCTGAGCAGCTGAGCTTACCTGTGGTGCAGTTTCTCCTTGGTTTAACCGTGCTGCTGTGCTTGCCTGCAGTGCTGAGGCAGGGGCTGGCCTTCAGCCCTGTTTATCGCTTTTCCCTGTCGGATGGCACCATCGTTTCTGCCCAAACCAAGAGCAAGCTCATCCGTTCTCAGACGACCAGTGAACCTCAGCTTGTAATCTCCTTGCATATGCTTCACAGGTAATCCTGGCCACTTTCTTACACCCACACTCTGCTAAGAGACGGGGAAAGTACAAGGTTGCCAAAGCAAATAGATTGTTTAAGGCTGATAGATTTCAGTTGACCCAGAACTGATATTGTGGAAACAAAGTAAGATTTTGAAATCAATGCTTGCAGCAGGAAAAGACTGTAAGATTATTTGAGGATTTTAACATGGCATGCTGGATTTTCAATGTCATTTTCTTAATTTCGGTACTTTAATTTCCTGTATTTTGCATAATAGATACAAGAAACTTTCCTACTATAATTAAATCTAGGAAACTTAGAAGGATTAAATTCATGTAGTTCACATTCTGTTGTTGGTCCTGGTTCTTCTTAAAAGAACATGTTAAGAACACCAGGACTGCACTTTAGACAAACAGTTATTTCTTTGATTCCCTTTGTGCCTTGTCTTTTTGCTGCTTGGCTTAGTGCCTTTCACATGTCCAATCCTGAGAAGTGCCACTATTATTAGTTTGGGTTTTTTTTTTTAAAAAGCACAGCCAATAATATGCTAAAATCAAGTTCAAGTAATCACTGACATCAGAACTTCAACATACAGTTTTTATTAAGTCATTGCATATCGTGGTGTATTTGTATCAGATTTTGTTTCAGGTTTTATGGGCTGACTGTAATTACAATATCATTTTTCTTGAAAGGGAGAAAACAGTGCTAAACATAATTATAACTGAAACCATTTTATAGAAAGTGTAGATTTGCAAATTGGTCTGACCAAAAGCTGAAATTTGTTTTCTTTGGATTGCTGAAGATACCTAATTTTCATTAAGTGCCAGATTTTAAAAAGCAAGCACTATTAATTTTAAAATGGTACTTGTATATTTTGTTGCACTTTTTTTAGCAGAATGCTGGTACTACTATATTTGTAATAAGGTTTTAAAAATACCCCTTTTTTATAGTTAATGTTTTTCGCCTTTGCCTTTATGACCAAAGGGAACAAGTACAGAATAACAAGATTCACTACTCTGTATTCTTCAATTATTTCACTTCTCATGCTTTAGCAACATGTGAAGATTTAACTGCACTTACTTATAATATGCAAGTAGGAGTGTTTTTTGCCTCATGAAAAATGCATATTAGGAATGTTCATTTGTATTTGTCTTTGAAAGTGCAGAGTTGATTTGGTTTTTGTCAGAATCTCATTTTTTTCCTTCCTAACCTACTTGACTCTGTCTCTTTTGTAGCTTTTAGCATTTGGGAATATGTCTGATTTTCCTAATTTAAGTTTTAGCATAGAATAAAAAATGTAATACATCCTCCCATAAACTAATTAAAATCTACTGAGGAAAAGAAAAGTGACCTTCAGGTGCTCTCAGAAGAGCTTTTTCTCTTCTATTTCTTCTGTCTTGCAGCCTAAATCTCTAAAATATGAGTTTTAGCTCCTATGTGTGTGGTTTGTTGTTTTTCTTCTCCCCTTTTCCTGAATGCCTATGCAGGACTGGATTGCTAACAGACTGTTCTCATTCTGAAGCAGTATCCAGTAGTTCCCTTGGCTCACATGCTGTTTTGGAGCAGTATTGAAATACTCTGGCAGTGTAAAAATGTGACTTTTTCAACTTTATTTTCACTATGAACTTGGTGGGCAAATAGCCCACTCCAGCCTTGTGGGCTAACTCACAGAAATTCAAAACCCCAACAAACAGCTGTCCACAGCTGTCTTGTAAAACATGTATTTGTTGGGTCATATGTTTCAGATGAGATTTCTGTCAGCTCTAGAAGTTAGCTCTTGCCAAATTGCGGAGGAGAGATACATTAAAGGGAGTCTGAAATTGTAACCTATCAGCATTTCTAATGACTGTTATTTAAGTGAGGTTTTATTTTGTTTTTCCTCTCTTCCACTGTTTTCTAATGACGTACCGAAAAATCATACTGTTAATGTTCAGCCATGTTGAGAGTTGCATATCACTTCTGTCAAATTGTTGATTTGTTTTTGATTGTAGGGGTTTTGTGTTATTTTAAAGTGAGGTTTGGGGTTTTGCTTCTTTTTCCGTAATGTAATTGCAAGTTGGCCACTGTCATTTAGCTAACAGGCTGTTTTTCTTCCCCTTGTCACATAGAGAGCAGAATGTCTGTGGAATGAATCAGGATTTGACTGGACAAGGAATGGGGAAGATACTGAACCCAATTAGTTCCAGCAGCCCTGCCCATCAGGCCATGTGCAGTGGGAACCCAGGTCAGGATATGACCATCAGTAGCAATATAAATTTTGCCATAAATGGCCCAAAGGAACAAGTGGGCATGCCAGCAGGCAGGTTTGGTGGTTCAGGGGGAATGAACCATGTGTCAAGCATACAAGCATCCACTCCTCAGGGTAGTAACTATGCACTAAAAATGAATAGCCCCTCACAAAGCAGCCCTGGCATGAACCCAGGGCAGCCAAATTCTATGCTTTCCCCAAGGCATCGTGTGAGCCCTGGAGTGGCAGGAAGTCCTCGCATCCCACCCAGTCAGTTCTCCCCTGCAGGAAGCTTGCATTCACCTGTGGGAGTCTGCAGCAGCACAGGAAATAGCCATAACTACACCAACAGTTCCCTGAATGCCCTGCAGGCCCTCAGCGAGGGCCACGGCGTTTCTCTAGGATCGTCGTTGGCTTCACCTGACCTAAAAATGGGAAATTTACAAAATTCCCCCGTGAATATGAATCCTCCCCAGCTAAGCAAGATGGGAAGCCTGGACTCTAAAGACTGCTTTGGAATATATGGGGAGCAATCAGAAGGTACAACTGGACAAGCTGAGAGCAGCTGCCATTCAGAACAGAAAGACAACAGCGACAGCAACATGCCACCGGTTGTCAGTGGCGAGAGACCTGATGGACAGAATAAACTGCACGATGGAAAAAGCCAGACAAAGCTCTTACAATTGCTGACCACCAAATCGGATCAGATGGAGCCTTCACCTTTGTCCAGTACCATGGGAGACATTAACAAGGACTCCACGGGAGGGTTGCCTGGGTCTGGTTCAGCACACGGAACCTCGCTCAAGGAGAAGCATAAAATTTTGCACAGACTATTGCAGGACAGTAGTTCTCCTGTAGATTTGGCCAAGCTCACAGCAGAGGCCACAGGCAAAGAACTGAACCAGGAGTCCAGTAGCACAGCTCCTGGTTCAGAGGTGACTGTTAAACAGGAGCCAGCGAGTCCTAAGAAGAATAACAATGCACTACTTCGCTACTTGCTAGATAAAGATGATACTAAAGATATTGGTTTACCAGACATACCCCCAAAACTGGAGCGGTTGGACAGTAAGACAGACCATTCCGGTAGCACAAAGTTAATAGCTATGAGGACGGAAAAAGAAGAGATAAGCTTTGAGCCTAACGAACAGGTAAGCTAATTCTTGCATGATGCGTGAATGAGTTGTTCCAGGTCACATTCCTGCCATCTGACTTCCTCTAGGAGTAGTATCTTGGCACTTCAGGAGACTGTTACCTGTCTTTTGAAATGCAATCTTCACTCAGTTTTCCAGTTGGCGTTACTAGGTTGTGATGGTCACACTGTGTAAAAGCACAGACTCTGCCTGGGAGGAGATGGATAATGCAGGGTACCTTTCCCAGATGGTAGTCAGGCAAGGAGAAAATACTCGTGACTCTTGGTTAGTGCTAACTAATTGACAGCTTTTCCCACAGGCTGATGTTGAACTCCTGTTGTGCTTGCTAAATGGGTCCTTGACCTAGCCCAGCATAGCAGCTACACTCCTCCCATGGAAAACAGGTTCATGCTCAAGAGCAGGAATTGTTTGAAAGGACTGATAACAACTTTGCATTACTGGTCTTTGTGCTATGCTTGACCTGCAAATTAAAATTAAAGCAAATAGGCTTCTGTGCCAGTTTGGAGGACTTATTGGGGTTTTTTGTCATCTTAAAAATTCTTTATATTCAGCCTCAAGTTTCTGTGGATGATTAATGGTTCAGTGCAGGGATCATGTCTCCTTGTGCAAGGTTATCTGCACTGAATTTTGCGTGCAGGATTTCTTTGCTTTCTGTGCAAGTTTACTTGGTGCTCCGCTGCCCAACACACTAATAAATTGTGTATTGTTGGGACCTATGCTAAAAAGTGTTATGTCACTGGCTTTCATGCAGAATTCACTTTCCAAAAGCATCAGCTCCACATCACCCAGAGTGCTACAGTTCTCAGAGCTTTGCAAGAAAAAGGGACACAGCAAAAGCAATCTGCTACTTCAATATAACTGTTTATATTATTTATAAAATGGGTAATTACAGTATCAATTTTAGTATGAAGCATTTTCTGGGAAGGTTATAACTAGCTGGAGTTAATGATCCTTAGATTTGTCCTACACTATCAAATCTCCCATCTGGTCATTAATCCCTAGGCAGCCCTATGTGTGAAGCCTTAGTTTGTAAATCATGATCAGATCATATACAATGCAAAGGTTCATGTCTCTCATTCACAACCATATCCTTAATTTTTAAAATTTTGTATATTTTTTAATGTGCAGACTAGGTTTGAGCTTGTTTATTTTTTTAATCTATTGTATTTTTTTATTTTGTGTGTATAAAGACTTTATTATATTTTCTTGTATTGTGAGGCTGAGGAGGGATAGACAACATTTTCTTAGCCCTAAGTCACAACACTGTATTAATATTTTTTTTTTGCTCTTTTGGCAGCCTATAACTGGCAGACAGTTCTTTCAACACAACCACAAAACATAGAGGCCAATCATGCCACTCCAGTGTAGCTGCAGCATTGTTAAAATCTCAGTTATCCAGGCAACTCCTAAGGTTACTTTGCTGCTCTTGTTCCAACAGAATTTGACAACTATTGACATTATGTAGGAGCAGTTGTGGTTTTTCAATCCTTCCCATGCTTTAGGGGAAACCAAGCCAAATTGTGCTAATTTTTCCTCAATGAAATTTGCACTGATTTATCCTCAAGCCTGGATGTTGGTTTAGTTTGCAATAGAAGCCTCTATTTTTTAGTGTCTGTAAAGGTAGGGTTTAGATTCTCTGTGAGAACTTCTGGTTCATTAGGCTAGAAAAACACAGATATCAAGAAATTCACAGCTAAACTGGTAAGAATGGACTACTTTTAAAATGTCTAATAGATTTCAATTCTTAGTTCAAATCCTACATGTTGGAGTCAGTATTAGATTGAAAGCAGAGATCTTAAATCCTCCAGTATTAGGTACTCAACAAGAATGTGAAATTTGGTAATCACCAAAAAATTTGTGCCCTTCATCCATAGATCAAAATCATGGCCTTCAGATGGTCAATTCCCCAAGAATTAAATTTCTAAAAGAATTAAAATGTTCTCTTTCTTGTACTCTGTGGAGTACACAAGAAACCGCTTAGCTTACAAACCAATTCTCAGAGAGCAGGTTTTGTCCCCTCTAGAAGTTTTTGTCTAGTCCAAGGTAGTCATACAAATTCCTTTTATCGCTGATGGAAACACAGAAAAATACTCCAGGATATTTTTTTTTAAATCTTATAATTTGTGTCTAAACAGATGAGGTAAGCTGCTCTTCGCTGATATTCTCGTTGATAACTGGTAGCACAGGTGAACAGTAAACTAGCTGCTTTGCTTTCTCATTACTAAAGATAGGCAAGTTGTGTCTCACCCTAAATGTAAACATGAGACTAACTATAAAACCAGCTTTCAAGAAAGAGACTTTAGTGTCTACAACCATTGCCAGCCTCAAGCAGTCGAAAATCAGGTCTCCTGAGTTATGAACTTCGTAAAGTGAATAGTCTATTCACTTTTTATTTTTAGGTTTTATGTTTCTGAGGTTGAGGAGGGATTTGAGGGAGTTGAAGTGTGGGCTAGGATGTATTGCCTTTTCTTAAAATTTGAAGACAGAGTTTGTCTCCTAAGAGAGAGGCAAACGGAGGTACAGAAAGGTCCAGGAGCTGGATTTCTTCAGAAAACCACAAAGCAGTGCAGGAGTCATGATAAACTAGTAAGGGCTTCCTCAGCATCAAGATTTGGAGAAGCCAGTCCTGTCACTGTGATGGAAGACTGCTGGATAATGACAAAAGGGCTTTTGTTGTTCCTGTTGGTTGTAAATAGAGCTTTAAAACCCACTTAAAATGCTGTGAAACCTGGAGCTGAATAAACAGAAGTACAGCACAGAGTAGGACAGGAAATGGTGGGGAATATAGAATAATGTAAGTGTTTAGCTATCTGAAGGCCAGGCCTTTAAACAAATAACCACTTTCCCCCAATTATAAAATCACTAAAATTATTTATCAAAACTCTTCAGCTTTGGAAGATGGTCTCCCACAGGAAGTGCTCATTGCCTAAATTTAGATCAAAGCTGGAACTATTTAGTACAAGGCTAGAACAGAGATTCTTGAGCTAAATTCTTCCATCCTCCTGCATCCTTCCCCCTCCTTCTTCCTCTCATATGTAAAAATTAGCCATGTGCTTGTGTTACCTATTTTGCAGGTTTATTTAAAACTTCTCCTCCCTGAGGAATGTTGTATTTTTAAGTAATTAGTCACTGGAGTGTGCAGTTTCTCTGGAAACTGCAGCAGAGCAGCAGTGGGATGGCCTCTCCAAGGGAGATCAGTGTGTTGGGAGGCAACAGAGCCATTGCATTTTCTCCTTTTACTTTTGGTGTGACTTTCTGAGCAGGAAATGCTTTGAAGTGCAGCACTGCACTAAAAATAGCAGTCTTCTAGGTAGTGTGTTTAAACATACTCTTCTGCAGAGAGCAGCAACTGACAGGAAGCCTTTCTCAAATGGCAGAGAATATCTCCAGCACGGCCGTACCTTTTTCCCTTCCTTGGTGGGATGATGGTTATCAAGCTTTATTAGGCTGATTGCTATTCCAGTTAGAGCAGCTGTAGTGGAGAGGATGAAACAGAGACCTGCTGGGGACAGTACACAGGGTTTTTCCTACAGCACCAACCATAGTAGGGCTGTTGCTGTCAAACACCACAAGTTCTCCATGGTTCACCACTGTTAGGAAGCGAAGAGAGTATCCCTCAGCAGTAAGCCTGCCTTCTCCCACTGTCCCTGACAGTCCACTGCCAGGAGCAGCCCCTGCTGTGATCAGGAGATGGTCAGATGTGGCAAGGACTGGCTAACAGCTTGGAAGGGAAGGAGAGTGAAAGTACAGGGGAACATCAGAGAAACATAATGAACAATGTTAGATATTGCCTTGCTAAAGTAGTTTGTTCTCTGAGAAATCAGTTGGGGGAGTGAGGAATAAAATCCTGATCTCCACAAGTGTCCTCTCCTCTTTTTTGTTAGTAGACCATAAGGACAGCCTGTTTGAAAGGGACTTTGCAGTGTAACAGTCTGCACAAATGCTGTTCCAGAAATCATCTTAAGCATGTACATTTTTGTCCTAAAACTCAGAAACTGTTCTGGTGTTCCTCACATACTTTATCAACTCTGCTGTGCTCATGCTTTATGTGGAAACCAGTATCTTCCCAATACCAGCATATTTTCTCTACACATGCCACTTATCTATTAGAAGCCTATTTCTGGTTTAATAGTCCAGAATCCATTAAGTTCATGAGGAACATTGGTTTCTTCTTGAAATTCTATCAAAAGCTTAGAATGGAGATTCCATTTTCTGAATGTCTTTCAATTAGTGTTGTTCTGTCTTCAAATGTTATTCATAGAGTAGCTTGATAATTTAATAGGATTTCTAACCAATTTTATGTTTATTGCAGTTACCAGGGAGAAAAATACCATATTGGTTCCACTTCTAATTTCCTTTTCCCTTCTTTTCATAATCCTTTAATTTATTGCCAGTTTGGAGCAGGGATTGGTTTTGTTTACCTCTTATGGTCAAATGCTTTGCCCATACTTCTGAGGTGGAAAATGAGCTAACTTCAAATTTATGTAAGTCAGGTGTAGTTTCAAGTTGTGTCCCCACCAAAAAACATCCTGTTTTAAGTCCCCTAGAATACAGGGTCACAGTGCAAGCCATGGGCATTGCTCATGGCAGGAAGGAGATTTCCAAAGACCCGAGTATCTTATCCAGTCCTTTACAATCCATGGAAGCTAGACTTTGACACAGCAACTTTTGTAAACCAAACTTCACGTTGAGGTACAGCTGCATTTCAGTACAGCTGAAAAAATTCTGTAAGTGCTTAACTTTAATCTGTATTTCGCTGTATGATATGACAGTATAAAATAAGTACTTTTTCAAATGCAAAATTATTCCTGAGAATTATTTGTCTTACACTTTCTGGCACTTTGTGTCCGAGTTCTACAGAGATTGTCATCATTGCATTACTTAGACATAGTGAAAATAACCTCACAAGAACTTTCTTGTGATACATAGCGCTTTATCAGGTGCTTTTTTTTAAATTCATGACAAATAATTGTTTTACAGGGAGGTTAGGGTGTGCCTTCTATTTACATAAAATTCAATTTAGACCATTAACAAAATAAATATAGAATATAAATAAAAGAAAAATCCCATTAAACTAACCAAGTAAATATTTTAATGCTAGTTTCTCTACATATGGTGCCATTTGAGGGTTAGTCTGGAAAGATTTAGGCTAACATCATGGATTGGTGTTAATTCCAAATCTCTTGGAGCTTTTGTAGCAGTTGAGAACCCTTATAAAAAATAAAGATGAAATACTTGATATTGATTATTATGCAAAAAAAAAAAAAAGGTTATGTATTTGTGTTGTTGTAATGCATCTGTTGTACTTGCCCTTTCTTTGCCACTTCCTGAGAGGAATTAAAAGCATCTTAGGCAGTGCAGTTTTCTGACATATTAGGATCAATATGTTCTTCATTGGTGCTTTTTTAGGTTTGGTTTTGAGTTGTTTTGTTTTGGGGTTTTTTTACATCTAGTGTTTGAACAAAGAATTGCAGTAGCCAGAATGCTAAAAGAAAAGATGACACAAAATCCTGCATAAAACCAACCAAAAAAAACCCCTGCAACATATAAAACTTCCCTTTGCTGTTGTCTCAGATACATGTAATGAAGGCCATATGTCTTAATTCCCCCAAAGAGTACTGAATCATCCTTCTATAATTTATGATGCTCTATATCAGTCTCCTCTCCTGGCTCTTGCGGTCTTCTTGTACCAGCTCTCCCATCGCTCAAACTGCAGCTCCTATAAACATCACTCATGGCTGTCTCTTGGAGCGCCTTTTGGAATCTGCTTATCACCTGTCCATGCAATGATTTAGGCTTCAGATAATCACATTTGATTCCTCCTGGCTCAGCCTTTTCTGCTGATGTCCTGTGTCCACCCAGCTGCTTGTAATTGCCTGGAAAGCAGTGAGCCATCAGTGGGATTTGTCAAGAACAGGTAATCTTGGACCAGCCAAGCCGTTTCCCTTCAGCAAGAGAGTAGTGGGATTGTTGATGTAAGAGAAATCGTGTGTCCATGTGTTTAGATTTGAGTAAGGCTCTTTGGCTCATTTCCTTATGGCAGGTTAGAAGTGCATGGTCGAGATGAAACTGCTGTGAGTGGTTAGGAAGCTGTTGGAAATCCCTCCACACACAGTACTTATTGAAGGATTCACTGTCAAAATAGAGATGCTGCAGCATCTAGAGCTGCTCAGTGTTTTAGTTAACCTAGATGACCTGATGTGATGATAGAGCCTGGTAAAGCTGTGTGTGGCACTTGAATGTCTGCAAACACACTGGAGGACACAATCCAAATTCAGTTGCAGTGAAGAGATACAGAGACAAAATGTTAGAACATTCAGGGTGAATAAATGCTATTTATTTTCATTAGTCAAAAATAATGTCTCAGATTTTTTTTTAAAAAAGGAGGGGACAGCTGACTAGATAGGACTTTTTCAGAGCTGCTCTAGGGGTCATAGTGACTGCAAGATGAGTGGGAGTCAATACTGTCATGGAATTAAAAGAATGAGACACTTTTCTGGAATAGGCCATCAGAGCATAGTATGTGTAAAGTAAATTGTCTGCTTTACTCAGCAGCTGTAAGGCTTTATTTTAAGTCCTGTCTTGGACATGGCTTCAGCAAAAGTGTCGATCAACTGAAAGCTATCCACAGGCACAACAAGAGTAATGAGAGGCCTAGAAAACAAGTTATTTGCTGAAGAAAATTCACAAGTTGAGATCGTTTATTAATTGCAGCTTAAAGCACAAAAGGACGCATGTCTTCAAATACAGAAAAAGTTAGAAAAAGAAAGGGTAACACAGTGTGCTCTCCAGATTCAAAATACGGTTGGAAGGAAGGCTCTAAATCTCAGTGTGAGAGATTTTGCATTGAGACTGAGAAAAAAGAAACAAAAGTAGTGAGGATGGCAGAGTGCTGAAACCAATTCTCCAGGGAAGCTGTGGATTTTCTGTCTCTGGATGTCTTTAACAAGCAACTGTATGAACTTCCATAGGGAATGGCGTACACTGATTTTACCTTGAGGCTTTAAATTTCTTCCAGTCCTCTGCTTCCCTGCTTTACAGCCATTTTGCCAATAACACCAGCCTCTAGATCACCCATATGCTGCCTTTTAATGGAGTAAATTCCCCCCTCTTTTGCACCATATACTACAATTTGTAGACTAGGAGATGATGTAGAAGGAATAAAAAATAATACCATGTTTATTTGCAGTCAGTCACCCAAAAACAGCACGTAGCAGTGTAACCTCAGGGCATTTTAGCTACCTTTGAATAAAATAGCTGGACTTCCCAGGAGCAGGTTAGATGTGGCAGCAGGAGTTCTGTACAGAATAATGTGCAGTGCTTCCTAGCTAGCCTGTGAGAGCCCCAGTAGGTAGTTTAAAGCCATCTCAGGTATTTCCTACAGTATTCTGTGATCTGTGGCGTAAGCTTGCTCTCAGTAAGAAGTTCATGACGTGGGAAAGGACAAAAAAAACCCCCCAAAAACAGGAAGAATTTTATTTCAGTTCTACACGTTTGTGGTGTTATTTCTCAGTTCCCCGTCCTTCACGGGTGGCTGCTCACTCTGCCTCTCCTCTGTCATGGCACATTTCCTAATGAAGACACTGATTTTGAGTAGATATTTGTTATAAATACTGTTATGATATATTTACTGTTCAAGGTGGTAGTAACTGAAACTGGACACCCTGTTCTTAATTATTACCCAAGTTTTACCCTAATCGAAAGTTTAGGATTGGACATTAGTTGCAATGATTTCCACATTTCAGTCAAAAAAGGATTTTGATTCTGAGAGTTTTTAGACGGAGAAGCTGACAAAAGAGAATACCAGTGAGAATCAGTATATTTAAGAAAAACAAGCAGGTCAGTAATTAATTATGTTAGTATAAGATGAACTTAATTTTTCTCCCATTTTTATTTCATTGTAATTTTCTACTGATTTTGAGTGTAAATTCATATGTAGATTTCTCTTTTCATACTCCAGAGAAGTTATTTTCAATGATTTGGGAAGTTGGGAGGAAAATAAATTCCCAATGTATGTATCTTGCCAGTTAACTTATATAGAGTTATTCAGTGTTCAGGTTTTAAATATAACAAAGACAGACATATGGGGAATTGTTTTAGCCATAAAGTAACTTTCCGATTGTATGCTTTTAATCAAGTCATAAAGAGACTAGAAACATAATTGTGCTGAAAGAAATATTGGTTATACCTTCATAAACCCCCATGTTTAGCACTCCTGGATCTCCTGTTATCCCTGCTGCCAGCCCCGATCACAGAGTGCGCAGGGAAGAATCTCCCTCTTGCCCAAGGTATGGAATCACACGTCCTAATGCGGGGCTGTTGAAGGGGTGCCAGTGCCACACTGGGCTCCCCAAAAGGAAGGCAGACTAGCCCTGGAAAGGCTGCACAGTCCCCTCCCAGCAGGTTTGTGAGCATCCTGCACATCAGGCGTGTTGCCGGACACATCCTTGGCCGGTGCGGGTGGGACGGCGCGGGGCTGCCTGGCCTGGCACAAGCAGGACGCCAACAGCGGGCGAGCAGCGACGTGTACTGTGGGTTTGTGTGTTCTTTGTTGCAGCCAGGCAGTGAATTGGATAACTTGGAAGAGATTCTGGATGACCTGCAGAACAGCCAGTTACCACAGCTTTTCCCAGATAGCCGCCCAGGCGCGCCAGCGGGCTCGGTCGACAAGCAAGCCATCATCAATGACCTCATGCAGCTCACCAGTGACAGCAGCCCCGGCGCGGCGGTGGCCACCCAGAAACCAGCAATGAGGATTTCACAGAGCAGTGAGTGCTCCCCGAGCTCGGGAAGGCCCCAGCGCAGGGCCGGCCGGGGAGGGAGCGGGCAGTGCCAGGCCTGGCCCGGCCTTGTGCGGTGACACAGCGCCATCTGCGGTCGTCCCGGTTCCCAGCACCGGGAATTGGGTCTGACCCGCACACCCTGCAACTCTGCGTCCTCTCGGACGTTTTAAGGGCACCCTCAAATCAAACATCCCCTCCTGTGCTTACATGCGATGCCGCTGTTGTCAGGGTTTTGGCATGGAGAGCACGTGCATTTTTGTGATGCAGATCCTTCCTTTCTTGCAGAGAAAGGTGCAAGAAAGGCTTTTCTAAGCATGAAGGAGAGTCTTCTAAAACCACAAAATTAATAGGACAGAAGATGAAGAATGCTCAAGTTTAATTTGAGATGGTGGCTTTTAGTTGAGTCATTTCCAGCTGACAGCTTTCCTTAAACTTATTAATCAGCTTACAAATCAGCATCGAAATGTTGCTTTACCATCATAGAATAGTGGAAAGCAAGCAAGACAGGAGTCTTATCAAGTACTAATGTTGAATAAAATTGCATAGAAACCACTACTTGATTTTTTGTACCTGTTGGCTAGAATGGCCGCATCTATTTACTTCCTTAGATGTGCTCTAGGTTTTTTTTCTTGTAAAACATAGGGTTTAGATAATATTTTTAGCCATTCTGATAATATTAAACTAACACTGAGCCACTTTCAAATTCACTCAAATTACTTAAAAATGTTTAGATAAATATTAATATTCCGTCAATAAATATTAGTGTTTAAATTCATATTAAAGCCACTTCAGATTCCTAAATTATCACTTGTTATCCATGTTGCTCAGAGAAAGATGCTTGGGCTTAATGTACTCAATTTTGTGAGTACAGAGGTACTAATAGAAGCAGCACAAAAGTCAGAAGAAAATCTTTGTGCATGTGAAGTCTTTATATTTTTCCTGAAGCAAGGTCTGTTTGTTCCTTCCAGTGTAGCCTTTTAGCTTTCTAGGGTTAGCCTAGCTTTAAATGTGCTTTCAAAGCTACTGGCAGTACAGTAACAGTATGATTGTAAGTGGCTTGGTGGTTAGCAGCAGTTCTATAAAAGCAGCATTCTGTTTCCCATCTAAATTAAAACCCTGAAACTTTTTCCCCCAGCTCAGTCTTGTGTCTGTGCCTGATTCCCCTAAGAGCTTGTGCCTTGTTTTCAGTAGAAGAGCATACAGAAAACAGGTCCACAGAAACAGTGAGGGGCCTCTTGTATGCTCACAGAAAATACGAGTATAGAATGAGTGTCAAATCATATACAATTACAAAAGAGATCTGGGGGTTTTTACTGTTTTTTTGTGAAGAAATAACCAGTTTTAATTCTACAGCTTTTACATGAAGATACTTAAAATATTTTTGTCTGTTGAAAAATAAAAAGGCTGCTAGATCTGCCGAATTGCTTGAGTCTATTATAAGGGGGACAGGGAGCCTCCTTCAGTCCCATCCTGACAGAGAGTAGAATATGTGATCTAAGCACCATCGCAGCTCATCAACTGTGTTGTTATTTTGTGCTGCATTTCCAGAATTCCTTTTTGTAGTATTAGTGGGTGCTGGCAAAGCTGCACATACAATAATTCACTTATCTATGTGATTTTTCAAACTTCTGAAGCTTCTTTTCAGTTCTGAAACTGTCACTGAGGTTCAATTTTGTTTCAATCCTTAGACTTTGTGATGCCCCTAATCTTGAGAAAGTAATTTTTGCTTCATAATAAAGTTTTGTTTGTTTAGTTGAACAGACAGACAAGACAAAACTTTGTTCTCTTGGTTAGGAATGAGGTGTATGTGATGTGATATATTTTCCGTACACACATATAAGCAAATTCACCTGGCAGAGAACTTATATTAAAGAAAAAAAAATACAATAAGTTCCTGTAGTCTGGTGTTATAAAATAAAAATAAAAGTCAGAGAATTCTGTTGTGAGATATTTCTGTACATTTTAACAAACTTACTAAACCTCAGCTAAGTTTTCAGATTCTAAAGTAGCACTGTTTCAGTCTAAAATAAGAAAGTAGTTATTTAACTTTGCAGTAATGTGGTAAGCACAAAAATGCAGAAGTCACTTTAGGGATGCTGCTATATCAGAGCTGCTCCTAGGCAAGCTATCAGAAAGTATTGCAAATAATACTTTTACAAAAATGTTTAATTTACTTGCATGTATTTTATGGGTATGATTGGAAATGGAATCAAAGCTACAAGGTCAGTGTTTGATTCATATTTGAGAACTAGTTGAACATACAGAGGATGCTTTCATGCATTGGAACATTGCCCAAAGACCAGCTGAGCCAGATGCTTGCCAGTCACAATCTGAAACTCACTTTTCTGAGGCAGCCTGCAGTTTTATTTGCAGAGGCTGATTCTAAAAAGCACAACCCAGAAGAAAATAGTTACATAAAGGTGGCACTAACCATCAAGGATGGTTCTATTTTCCGAGAATATTATAGTTGCACAGCTCTGTTTCTTGACCAATTTTTTGTTGTTGCTGAATCATGGAAGGATTTATTTTTATTAATGACAAAAAATGTAAAAAAACCCCAAAAATTAAGACGGGAATGTTGAAATGGGGCTGTGGGATCCAATACAGAGTCAGTCTGTCCTTATTTTGAAAACTTCTTCAGGGGCACAGATTATGCTGGAAAATTTTCAAAACTGAGATAATTCCTAACAATCTGCCTCGGGATGACATCTGCATGCAATTACAGTCCTACTAGGTGTAAGATTAATTGGCAGTAGTATACACATCACATACTGGTGTATTTTGCTGTAGTGGCTCTTCTGTCAGTTAAATTGCATCATTTAAAATTTTTTTAAATATATGTTATACCTGGTTTGTGTTTAGTGTCAGAATGTTCCATTTTGAAATTTACATTTAAATGTCAAGAAGGGATGTTTCTCAGACAGATATGGAGGGGGTAAATTAGGCAACATTAAACAGCTGAGCCCAAGATCTTTAATTGTGTCTGGGTTCTTTTTTTCTTTTTTCTTATTTTTTTTTAACCTAGTAAAGTTTCCATTCTTGTAACTTTGCTTTTTTTTCTTTGCTCCTCCTGTCTAGCTTTTAATAACCCACGAGCAGGGCAACTGGGCAGGTTATTACCAAACCAGAATTTACCACTTGACATAACACTGCAGAACCCAACAGGAGCAGGAACTTTCCCACCCATAAGAACGAGTAGCCCCTACTCAGTGATACCTCAGCCAGGACTGATGGGCAGGAATGAAGGGATGATAGGAAGTCAAGGAACTTTAGGCAACAGTAGCACAGGTAAGATGATTTGTCTTTTTATTAAAAATATACTTGTGTAACAGGCTATAGCCTGTGCATCTTAACACTGGGGTTAATCTGAGTGCAGATTATTACTTTGCATAAAGTCTGGAAGAAATATTGTTTTGTGGGATGTTATGTATTGGCATATTTATTTGGTATTTCTCTGTCTGCATATTTTTAGTTCTGCCTTTTATGCCCTGCTTTTTACCTACTAGAAAGATGGGTCTTTCAAAACAAAATCATGACCAATACTGTTGCCCATATGTTAGTTTTGCCCTCAATTATCCTTTATTTAGTAACCTTAGCTTCTTTTTGGGAACCATCAGATATTGCAATTAACAACATGTTAACCTAATAATGAACAAACATATAGCCTGTTTGACAAGAAAAGTCTGGCTGATGGACTTGCTTCAACTAGTGCACAGTCAGAGATTGTGCAAGTCTGCGACAACCACTGTAAGAGCTCTGAGCAAATAAACAGGCGTTTTAAGTCCTCTCAGTTGGCTATTTGGTGTAAAATTCTTAAATTTAGTTTACATCAGTATTAAAAGAGAGATGCAACCAGCCACTATATTGTTCAAGCAGTTTAGAGATCAACTTCTATTCTTTCAAGTGTCCTATTAATTTCATGTTCTGTGTACATATTAGAGGATTTTATTCATCTTATGTGTACAAGTTAGAGAGTATTATTGTGTCCTTGCCTTGCTCTAGCACAGCACATCTTTCAGCTGATAGAATATGTACATAAATGGACCAATCCTGAGGTTGTAACACTTAAGCAAATTTTGTACAGCAGTCAAAACAAAGGCCCTCTTCAGAGGGTTTTTCTCTGGTTATATGTCACCAAATAATTGAACTGATAAGTCGTAATTGTCTGTGTGGCTTTTAGTATTCATTTAGGGATGTTGTAAAATGCAACTCAAAAGACCAATCTGAACCAGTAGTCCAACCTGAAATCAGTGTTTTATCTACTCTCTTGACTGATTAAAATTGAAATGTATGAATACTATGAATTGCCACATTTTTTGTGCTGGGTTTTGCTTGAGGTTTTTTGGCTACTGTTAGCGTAGTATTCTGTATATTCCAAGTGTAAATAAAACGTATCAGTTGTTTACAGTAGATGTGGGAGGACTTCCCCTGAAATAACGGTAATGAACTTCAGCATCTATCGGAAAGTTCCTGTGAGTAATTTCCCTGCTCTGTACATTGGTCTGAGATTATCTGGGTGAGCCTTGAAGCTAAGAAGGCTCTAGGTTCCAAATGAACAAAGTCACCAAAAGACGTTTGCAGAACACGAATTGATGCTCGATCCTTCTAATTTGTAAGTGTGTTTAGCGTTAGCACGTTGTTACTCAAGTCCCCATTCTCACTTAGCACTTGGAAAGTAAAGCACTGACACACACATCAGCAAACGTGATTCATTTCCTGAGGAAGGAAGTTAAGGCTATCCACACACCCTCAGCACCTGTTGCAGACTACATGTGGGAACACTTACTCTGAGCAGCATTTCGGAAACGATAAAAGAGTCTCCCTCTTGTAAGATGTATCACAGTCTCCAGTCCCTTGACTAAGCAGCGTAAGGCATTGCTCTGTAGCTTTGCACATCTGGATGGGCACTTGTGGTACAGTGTGCTTTGAGTGAAACTACTACTGCATTTTTATTGCTGAAAATGCAGCTCCTCAGGCAGCAGTAGTGCTGAGGCTCTTCTGATCACGTGCTGGTACCTAAGTGTGTTTGGCTTTTGTGCAGGAATGATGGGTGGCAGTGCCCCTCGGCCTCCCATGGCGTCTGGAGACTGGGGCAGCCAGGCTGCCGCTGTGAGGGTGACCTGCACGCCCACGGCCGGCACCATGAACAGGCCAGTGCAGGCAGGCATGATCCGCAACCCCACGGCCAGCATGCCCTTGAGACCCAGCAACCAGCCTGGCCCAAGGCAGATGCTTCCATCTCAGGTCATGAATATGGGTAAGTCGCACGTGGAGCTGTTCCTTTTGGCATATGCTGGATTGTTAAAGATGAAGCAGGAGAAAAAAAAAAAGAAAGAAAAAATTCCTCACTTCAATTATAGATTTGATGAAAACCATATTTCACAGTGAAATTTTCCTGGAGATGAGGGAAAGAAGGTGTCCAAACCACTAAATTTTAACACATGTATTGAGATGGACAATTCCTGCTACTCTCTAGCTTCACTGTTGTGTGGTCAAAGAAAGAGATTATGAAGTTGCCTTGGTTCACTAAAGACCGTGGAGTTTTTTTAGAGGAAATACTGTGGACAGGATAATTGTTCCTGGTCACTTTTAAAGCAAGTACATTATTTGTACATAATCACAAGTTAGTGACTCTATGTACTTCTTTTTCAGATGCTTCTCTTATTAATTTTTGCATCTGCGATACTGTATCTGCTGTTTTATAATTTTGAACCACTTTCAGAGTACTCACGTTTTCTCACATTTTAAAAGCAAATTTTGACAAAAGAATAATGATGATTTTAAGTGTGATGTTGCTGAGGCCTTAATACTTTTATTTGCTTTTACCATAACATAGATAATTAAAAGAATTAATATGAAAGTAGCTTCTCTTCAGAAAAGTTATATGGTTATTTTTTTCTTATTAGGGCCATCTGAATTGGAGATGAACATAGGAGGACCTCAGTACAGCCAACAACAGGCACCTCCAAATCAGACTGCACCGTGGCCAGACAGCATCTTGCCTATAGAACAGGCAACTTTTGGTAATCAGAACAGGTGAGTCATGGTGTCACATCAGAATGCAGAGAGATTTTGCAGGCCTATATTTTACACACCTGATGGGAACAAAGTTCTGCATAAAAAATTCACCATATGTATATCAATTTAATTTTTGTATTATTGTGTGCTCATGAAACATATGTGTGGTCCAATAATATTTATAAATGCTCTCTTTGCCATGTGATGGATTGAATGAATTAAAAGTTCTGTATCACAGTGAATGCTGTCAGCACTTCAGGTATAGTTGCACCATTTTTCACCTCTGGAGCATTAATGTGGGCATGACTCTGTCTGATTTCACTGTTTTTATTGTTAAGAATTACATTTAACACTAAATGTGGAAAAGCGACAGCATGCCAGTACTAGCCATGACTACGTAGTCATAATATCTGTCCCCTCCTGCAGCAGGGTAGCATTTTAAGTGATGTAGGACATGGTTAATTATGTTTTGTTTGGGGTGTTTTAATTGACCTAAATTCTGTAAAAGATGAGGAAGGAAAGATGAAGTGAAAGGAAGGCTGCCTCTTCCCTGAAGCTAGCTCCTCCTCAGGTAATCAGAACTGCAGTTTGGTCACAACTCATTAACTCATATGTAATGTATTAATAACTTCATTCATCATTAAGGCTTTTAAATGATGGCAAATGTTATAAGCAGTTTACACTTTTTAAAAAAGAGCCATGTCTTCTCCGAAAGGTTTGCAGCTTACTTTAGAGAAACTGAGTATATATGGAATGTCTAAGGAATGCAAAATGGACACGCAAGTGCAAAATGGTGAAATATGTATAATTATGTAAGTAGTAAATCAGGGGATCACTGAAGAGAAAATGAAGTAGATAAATTTGAGAAAAATGTTTGAAAAAACGTTAATCTTCTGACTACATTATCTTAGCTTTCATTAGGATGTCCGAAAATATTATCCATAAATATATGTGGCATTTTCTTTGTTATATTCCGTGCTTTTCAAGATGTTTCCTGATGTTTCCCTCAGTTAGCTTATCCATATGCAAAATGCACTGTTTGTATAACTGAATTACTTACTTTAAAAATTACACCCTAAAAGAAAACACAGTCATGTCTGGTCAGCAAGCCAGGCAGTTAATTCTTCTATTTTTTTTTTACGTTTGTGTTTCTCATACTTCCCTTATAGCTGAAGATGGTGGAAAAAAATCCCATTGCATTGCATCTGAAAGTAACAATATTTTGATCATTTACACCCCAACCAGAAACCATTATTAGGTTGATGCTGCCTTTTCTTGCTTTATTAATTCCCAAGATTGCTATTTTTATAATCTGATTGTTGACATGTATTAAATGAGTAAAAGTAATTCTTAAATTAAAAATTAAAATTGTCATTGGGGTATATAAAAGAAATGGAGAAATTGTAACTGATTGTTGATGTTTAATATACAGAATTTGACAGATGTTTTGTTTTTTTATCATGTGTGTTCATGCTCATTTGCAATTTCAGGGAGGGTTTTTTTGCTAGTCTCATCAATGTTTTTCCATATAATAGATCCGTTCTTATGAGTTGTCTTTAGAGTTTGTAAGCAGTTTGAATCAAAGGAGGTTTTTTTTGGCTTCCTTTTTGCTGATTTATAATTCCACCTAGGAGTGTTAAAGAAATTTCTCTATGAGTTTGATTAATACTTTGCAGTGTTTTAAAGGTATGTCATATATATTTTTTTTTTGTTTTTACTGTCTGGGATCCAGTTAAAAAGAATACAGTTTTATTAGTTTTCCTGCCTACCATCCTTTGAGTTTTT
Organism: Vireo altiloquus; assembly: GCA_013396875.1. Taxonomy (NCBI): domain Eukaryota; kingdom Metazoa; phylum Chordata; class Aves; order Passeriformes; family Vireonidae; genus Vireo; species Vireo altiloquus. The sequence goes on from VZRF01011342.1 coordinate 44,521, forward strand.
TCAGTGTACAGCCTGATGATGCAGCTCTCCTGCTTAGCTTTGACATAGAGATTAGACTTCCATGGCAACCATATATCTCATTATGGAAACTAAATACACAAACATGTTTCTTTGTTTTTTCTAAACAGACATGTAAAAAGGGTTCACACATAGTGCTTTTCCTCCCTCCATGGGTGACAGCTTTTGTTGCCTCTGAGTAATTATCTGGGATGAGATTCTTCCATGATGTGCATATTGTAGCTGCCCTTGCCTGCAGAATGCTTTGCTCTTTATATTTTCTGTTGCAGTTTTGTGGTAGCATGCGTGAAGCAGGGCAGGTGTGTGAACTGCAAAACAAAAACGTGTCATTTGGCTGCAGAGAAGGTGTTCTTTCAGATTTAGTTTGTTTCTCGGGAAGTTTTGTCCTTTGGGTTTATAATAAACCTTTATTCTGCATTGTAACTGCAAGTGTGCTTCGCATACAAATTCAGGGGTGAGGTAAGCAGGACTTGTAGAGCCATCACATGCTGCCTGACAGAACCTAAATTCTTGCTGATGTCCTTCCAAGGCACATAACCAAGTGTATAAACTGGTACCCAAGTGTGTATTTGGGGTGAACTGATGCAGTGTTTTGCTGCAAACAAAAAGGGGAATGTCCTTTTCTCCCTGCTCCCTCATGCTTCTGCCCAGCTCTTCCAGATGTTCAGTTTGTGCAAGCTCAGACAATCCACGGACCCCTCTGTGACCTCTTCGGCTTGTTTAGCCTGACAGAAAACCAACTATGGGGAGAGTCTGTGGAAATGAGTACTTGTGAAATGAATACTACTTGTGATTGTATACTTAATCTGACATCAGAAATTCAAAGTTAGTTTTTAAAAAGCAATTATTTAGCCTTCTGTCTTCAGTGACGATATTATATACTGACTTTCCTGTTCCTCTGTGTACCCTGTAATGTGCAATGAGCACTCAGGCTACCTTTGGTGGGCTTTCTTGCTTGTCAGATATATTACCCTTGTCGGGTCTTGACAGGCATTAATCACGCTATTTTAGTTACTTCCTTGGGTAGCATAACTTTCATCCAGAATAATTTTCCAAACAAAATTGGCAGTGATTAAAATAATTTCTGTCTCCACTTGTTAGTTCAATTTGAATACTAATTCTCTGATACTATTTCATGTTTTCTAGCAGCTGTTTACCAATGCTGTGTTCATGTTTTCACAGGCAACCGTTTGGCAGCTCACCAGATGATCTCTTGTGTAATCATCCTTCATCAGAGTCACCAAGTGATGAGGGTGCTCTCCTGGATCAGCTTTACATGGCATTAAGGAATTTTGATGGCTTAGAAGAAATTGACAGGGCTCTAGGAATACCAGAACTAGTGAGCCAGGTATACTGGACGTGGTATTTTGCATGTATTAGATGCTGCTTTTATAAGATGTATTGTCAAGGTGGAGTTGAAAAAGGGGATTATAAAACACTTCTTGCAAGCTAGGATGGTGGAAGTCCACTTAATGGCTCAGTGTCACCTGGAAACCTTCCCTCAGCCCCTGGTTTAGTCTTCCTTCTTCTCCCTTGCCACCCTCACCTAGATCTTCTTCTGACCTGCTTTATGCAACTAAACTGACCAAAACAAAAAAATGGTGGTCAGAGAAACAACTGCAGGGGGAGAAAGGTAAGATCATGGCCAGCAACAGAGTGTAGGGAAGAGGAAAATATGAACATGAAGACCTAGGAGCAGAGGAGCAGGATCAAGAGTTTAGTGTGATGGGGGGAACAAGCTTTTATATTAGCTAATCTGAGATGTGTAAATTCACCTATGGTTTTTTCCTTAGTTGATTAATGTATGTTAAGGGATGAGTTTTGTCTGAGGCAGCTGATTTCATTCCAAGCGCTTTTAGACTGTAATTTTTTTTTCTAAATTATGAGCATGCTTCCTAAACTTTGTTCTATGTTTTTTCATCCATTCTTCCCCCCAGTAATTTTTGTTGACTTCAACATGGTTCTTGCCCATTTTGGTCTTATGTGGTATGAATAAAATGTGGTAAAAATAGAAGTATTTTGCGTAAAAGTTAGTTCCTGACATTTCCGGCATCAGAATTTTATTTCCAAAATCAGTATATGTCTGTATAATGACTTAATATTCTCAGAGGGGCCTGCAATACCCATTTCATTCCCCAGCATTCATCAGCACCCTGAGCATAACTTCTGAACTAGCTCTGCATTTTAGATATGAAGTAAGACCAATGAAATTCTGCTTTGAACATGAGAAAGCTATCTCCAAGCCTATTTGGTACAACACAGAACTCAGTGAGGTGTAGAGCTGGAGATACAATTTATTGGTGAACTTCAATTTTGCAGTGTGAAACTGTCATGCAGTATTACATAAGTTTTGGAATGCCACCACCAAAAATTATGCATAATGGTTTATTTCAAACTAAGCAGTAAATATATTTCTATTTAATTAATAATTCAGTGGAAACAGTTAAAGGGTCTTGCAGATAAGAGAACTGCTTCATTTTAAAACATGTTTTTTAAAATAGCCTTCGAACATTTTACAGCAGATTAAAGACTTTCTTTCATGAGGGCCCTGAAATTTAGATTAACTTCATTTTCAAGGTCAGTGTGGAATAAGCTGTAAAATTATTCTGGCTAGAGCAAATATTAGGGGAATATCTAGAATGGAATTTAGAATTGTGTTAGCTTATTTATGCTAATGGATAATCAGTTAGTGCAAAAGTGCCCTGAAAGAATTAGGCACTCTGTTCACATTAGCTTCTGTAATAGTTTCAGGCATCTTTATTTGAAGTCATTATTTTGTTTAAAGATACTGATAAAAATCATCATATTCATTTGTAATACCTTTGAATTTATCTCAGATTCAATGGCAAAAATATGCTGGCATCACTTCATTTACAGATTTTGATCTAGCATTTGTCGTTTCAAGTTTTTATTCATTAGAAGAGTAATACAATGTCTGTGTAAAGAACACAAGAAAGATTGTGGGGTTTTGTTTAAGAAAAAAAACAACAAAAGAAAAGAAAGAGGAGGAATTTGTCTCCGTGAATATATTTTGATACTCAAATATACAATTCTGTTATTGTTAAGTTTTATATTGAGGTAAAGAAAGCTTATGTAATTTTCTGTTTGAAAACATTCACATCCTAGAAGGTTGTTTTTGCAGGCTGCCCATATTAGTGCCGTATAATTCCCTGGAAAGCCGCGTGCCACCAACTGTTCCTATTGTCGGTGTATTTCTGCAGAGCCAAGCTGTCGACCCCGAGACCTTCCCCAGCCAGGAGTCGGGCATGCTGATGGAGCAGAAGGGTCCGGTGTTCTCGCAGCAGTACGCGGCGCAGGCGCAGCTGGCGCAGGGCAGCTACGCGCCCATGCAGGACCCGAGCTTCCACGGCATGGGGCAGCGCCCAGGCTACGCCGCCCTGCGCATGCAGCCCCGGCCCGGCCTGCGCCCCGCCGGCATCGTGCAGAACCAGCCCAACCAGCTGCGCCTCCAGCTGCAGCACCGGCTCCAGGCCCAGCAGGTACAGCCTCTCCTGGGGGCACACGGGGTCTCGTGCACCGAATACACCGCGACTTGATCCGTTCCACTTCTGCGCTAAAAGCAGGAGCCACGATGAGTTTTGACAAGATAGTGCCTTGTCGCTGTTGAGTCTGGGGACGGCAAGAAATGTGGCATATACTTCAGATGAGAAAAGCCATTTACTAAGAAAATCTTGCTCATTATATATCCAGGGTCGCTAGAGCAGGACGCAATCATTGGTTCTTACGTAAACACCTCTTTAGCATCATTGGCCAGTTACAGAATAACAAGTTGAAATATCAAAATGTAAAAAACACCACCTGTAAAATACAGTTTACAAAAACACACAAAGTGATTTACATAAACTTTTCCTGGCTCCGCTTGTGAGGAAGCAACTTCTTCTCACAGCCAAGGCTGAGAGCTGGAAAATTTCTCTCTGGCGAAACTTGTCAGCGTCCACAGTGCCTTGCACATTCTCTTTTTTGATCTTTTTTTTTTGGCATCTCTACATTATTCTTTGTGTAATATGACGCAAGAACACAACCAGTATTTAAGCCTAGATCTCACTAAGTGTTTGAACAAGGTTACATTGATGCTTTTTGCTATGTATATCTTTTTCTATTTCTTGTATCTTGACTCTTCCACCAATCTAACTGCTTTTATTGCTGCCTGTTACCTACATCCTTTTTTTTCTCCTTGGCCTTGGTCTACTTTTGAGAATTGTCTTCAGCTTTTTGTCTTAAGCTTGTTTCATTTTCAAATATAATATTTTTAGAAATAGTATAGAAATATAAAGTTTTATAAATATATAAAAATATAAAGTTTTATAGTATAGAAAATTTCATTTTCAATTCGTAATACTATGGGTGAGGTATCAATGCTTTTTCTGTTTAAGGTAGAAAGATAATTTCTGCCTTAAAACATCAGGATAAGGTCTAATTTGGAGTCAACCTCAACAGTCCAGTCCTAAATTAAAAAAGAACAGGAACTATGAAGGGAACATATTTGGTATAAACAGCATAGTATCTGTGTTGTTATTTGTATGGTGTATTATTATCCCTTTAAGAAACAGCATTCTGTGAATGGTAATAGGATTTGAGGAGGAAAATGAGTCACTGCTTGAATATGTAGAACTAGGTCTACAGTCCAGTTGATCAGGGGAGTAGATCTATATAACTGTATGTAACACTTTTTTCCCTTTCCCTCTAAAAACTTTTGGGTTTTGGTGTTGGGGTGGTTTGTTTTTATCTCTTCAGAATCGGCAGCCCCTGATAAATCAGATCAGCAGCGTCTCCAATATGAATCTGTCATTGAGAACTGGAGTGCCAACACAGGTGAGAGAAATAATACCTTTTTTTAAAAAAAAGTCACTTCCTTTTTTGCTTGCTTCCCCAATATAATACAGTAGTAATGCTTTGTGGAAAGGACAGAGTCAATGCAAATAATGCAATCTGCATGATAGGGAGTATTTTGCTATTTTATATCTGAGAGTCATTCCCATTTTTACATGAGATGGATGGTTGTTTAATAAAGATTTGAAATAACTGCATTTTTAACCATGCTTCTAATTTCCTGCAGATGTGTGTTTTTAATGAGCTGCTCTATTTCCAATTACAAATCACTGCAACCTTAACCACTGGTATTATTTCAGTTAGTGACTCTTGCACTGTTGGAAGTCTTTCCCAGCAGAAGCATTACCAAGATTATGTTCTCCTGCTTTATATTTTTGTTCGTTGTGTGACGAGGGGAAAAGAAGCTGGAATCTCCCAGATTGCTCTAGGGGAGATGCCTCCATGGGCTGGGTCGCCTTGCAGGGTTGTTGATGGGTGGTGTTCCCCACAGGGCCCCATCAACGCGCAGATGCTGGCGCAGAGGCAGCGGGAGATCCTGAGCCAGCACCTGCGGCAGCGGCAGATGCAGCAGCAGCAGCAGCAGGTGCAGCAGCGAACGCTGATGATGCGAGGGCAAGGCTTGAGCATGACCCCCAGCATGGTGGCCACCGGTGGCATCCCAGCAACCATGAGCAACCCACGCATCCCGCAGGCAAATGCACAGCAGTTTCCATTTCCTCCGAACTACGGTACTGGTTCCACCCCTGCTCCGTGCATTTTGTCAGTCCTGCCTCCCCCATGTTCCCCCCAGTGCTGGGTCCAAGCCCCCTGTCCACAGGCTCTTGCCTGGCTCCCTGGGGACAGTGGAAAACATGGCAGTTTGGATCCCTTGGAGGTTCCACTTTCCTAGCTCTAGTACCAGTTATTCTCCAAGCATTGCTCTTTCTTTGAGCAGTAGCAGAAGTGCAGTGTGTTCGTTATATATAGGTATATGCAGATAAATGTATGTATGCACACACAAACACATATATGTGTATGTATTTGCTTGGTGGACTCTGAATTTTGAGTGAACTAAACAAAAAACTCCTTAATTTAAATAATATAAATCAGTTTTAGATAAGGCATCCCATTCCCTATCCCTAACCCAATGTGTAATATGATAATTGATACCATTTCCTTTCTTTGTTTTACAAAGCCACAAACCACTTTGTTCTGGGCAGTTACCTCCACACAGTTATTGTTGAACAGTTTTTTTATTTACACCTACTGTATAAGTTATAATTATATTAAATAATATGTTATGTGAAAGTTCTGCTGATATAACAAATTATGTCCATCCAACTCTAAATTTGATATCTACTCTTATTGATCTATTATCCTTTACACCAGTTTCTAATAGTAATGTTTTGTAATAGTGCTTTCCCTCCATGTATTTGTAACTGCTTTATGCAAATGAAGAGACAGAAAGTTAAAGGTTCCAGATGATGTAAGTAGGATTATGTAAAGAGCAGGTATGAGGTCTTGGTTTGTTTTAACTCTGAATGTACAGTGGGTAAATTTCTCGTTTTCTTCTTCAGGTATTAGTCAGCAGCCCGATCCAGGCTTCACAGGGGCCACCACTCCTCAGAGTCCATTGATGTCACCAAGGCTGGCTCACACTCAAAGCCCCATGATTCAGCAGTCTCAGGCTAATCCTGCCTATCAGTCCTCTACGGAGATGAATGGGTGGGCACAAGGGAATATGGGTGGTAACAGGTAAATCCAGAAGAAAACCAAAATGAACACACAGAATAATGGGATCATTTATGGTCTACCCTTATTTATGGGCTGTTTTATGTAATTGTGTATGTGTTTGTTTGTTGTTAACTATCTATCCTAAAAGACGTTTCTTTCAATTTGGCATGACAAATTGGTTTAAATTCTGTCTTCATACAAGGCAAAGTGAGTGCATAGCTAAAAGATCTGCATCCATGCAATGCATTGCTTTGTCTGATAACTGATCAAACACTGTGTGCCCTTAAGAAGCACCTGAGCTGCACAGTGAACTCCAGCCCCTAACATTTGTGTGGATGCATTTCTTCTGCGTATGATTTTCATGTTGTGCTCCCACACTGCTTTCCACATGACTGGATCAGTTAAGCCAGAGCCTATGCATTCCCTACTGCTCTGGAATTGCAGTGACTGGATTATCACCTCCCACTTCAAATGCTGGAGTGCAACCAGGATCAGCCCATTAGTGCTTGCACATGCTGGGGGTCAGCATATAGCTGTCATTCCCTGACAGCATTGTAGCAATACCTCATGCATGTAGTCACCTTTTTAACTGAGGCCCTGATGGGTGTAGCTCTAATAATTATCTAATCTAATAATCTAATAGTCTGTCCAAATAATCATCCATCAATCGGTTGGATGTTGAACACTATCAGTAGGCAGCAATGAGCTTCCAGATGGCAGTGATCTGAGCTTTTCCTTGGAAGATGGGAGGAGCTATCAGGTACAGCCTGTATCACTTGGCACTGGGGTGCACACAGCTGTCTCTAGCACGGTGCTTTTGTCATCCTGAAGTTCTCAGGCTTACTGTCCTAGCACAGCAACAAATCTTTTTCCTGCTAGTTGACAAAGATTTAACGAACCCAAACCACCAGTATTTTATTGATGAGGCTGATCCAAGTAAAGTGCCTCTTAAAGCAGCTGATTTATCTCTTATCCTCATCCTTGTCCATGCCTCATCCTCACTGTCTTCCTGAAGCATCTGCAGGAGGCATAGCTGCCGCTGTCATGGCTTCTGCCAAAAATGGCAGCAGGGGCAGCTCCATAAGTCCAATGGTTGGCTTTGCTAAACTGCAGCTCTACAGCAGAGACATGTCAAATGTGCTTACACAAGCCACTGAGTATTCACAATGATCTGTAGTGTGCTGTTTCAGCCATCCAGATAACAACTTAAAAATGGGGTGAGGTGGCCTGAAAAGACATGGAATTGGAAGGAAGAGAATGGTGGGATTTTCTGGGCTTGGTCCTGTGCCCAGAATGCCGTTGCACTCCACAAAGTCTCACAGTGCCCAGCAATAGCCTAACGGGGTACCCAAGTGCAAGGTTGAGTGTTAACCCTGAAAGATTTCCTCAGCCCTGGGAGCAGTGCTTCACAGGGAAGGGAACATCAGCCACTGATGCTGAGGCACAGCAGCCCTCCTAGTATTTCAGTCTAATGCAGATCCTCTAAACAGACACATTGTCAGTAATAATTCCTTCAGTGGCTGTTGGATTATGCTCAAAGACTAGAAAAGACTGATGTGTAAACAGTGAAGTGCATTTTAGGAAATGTAAAGAAGTCACTCATATGGCTTTCAAAATAATGGGAAGGAAGATACTGTCCAGAAAGCACTTGGACTGAATAAAATCTGGGATCAGGTTTTCCACAATTACTCCTCCTTAAGTTGTTCAGAAATGCCCTTAAAGAAACACAGAGGGTAATTGTCTTAGACTGTATGTTGTTTCTTACAGTGCCGCATTTTCAAAACCTGATGCTAAGACCTAGTAAATAAATTTCTGCACAATTACATGTCTATATTTGTGAGCCCGCTTGCCGTAATTGTATGTGCAAATCTGGTATTCATATATGCAAATAGCCTATTTTGCAAAAAAGAAAGGTTATTACCCCATCTACAATTTCAGCTCAACAGTCCTGTGCTGGGCTAACACTGGAGGTTAAAGATGTTTCCCTCCAAACATTACTTTAAAATGCCTACAAAGCTCCTTTAGACAGCTAATTGGCTGTTATTGCACGTGCATAACAGATTTGTACTCTGCCATAGTTTCACACACAAAGGCATGCATTTTTGTGCACAGATATGGGACCTTAAATTTTGAAAATCTACTCCTTAGACATTAATGCAGCTGAAAACTAGTTTTTCCCTTGAAGTTGGAATAAGTGACAGTATATAAAAATTCTATCTTAAGATATATTTTTTAAAGTTTCTTAGTGGCTTCAGCATTCTAAGTCTGACACATTGCTTTTTCCATTCCTTGCTGTAGCATGTTTTCACAACAGTCCCCACCACATTTTGGGCAGCAAGCAAGCACCAGCATGTACAACAATAACATGAACATCAGTGTATCCATGGCAACCAACACAAGTGGTATGAACAACATGAACCAGATGACAGGGCAGATCAGCATGACCTCAGCGACCTCTGTGCCTACATCAGGGTTGTCCTCCATGGGTCCTGAGCAGGTGAGAATCTAAGGATGTGAGATGACAGCTAGAGGGTTTGCTTTTACTTCCAGTAGTTTTTCAGGTCCGCTGCACTACGTTTCTCTTACTAGTTTTCTTGAGAAATGATGATGTTAAAAGGGCTTTGGTTTTAGCTCTGCACTTGAAGAGCCAAGGTTACCAGTGAGGTAGAGAGCACTGTAACTAGCTCCTGGACTTCCATGGGAAGCACATATTTGTCTTGGTTTGAGACAAAATTTGAGACAAATCTTCATGTCTGGGCAATAAGCAGGCCATAGGGCATCATAAAGTCACCCCAAGACAATGCTGCTGGTAGCTCCTGTTCTCAGTAGGTAAGTTTCTGTAGCACAGTTGCAGTTGCTGATTTTCCCAGCAGCAGAGGCTAGAACTGGATGGGAGACACTCTTCTTCCTAGAGAGAAGAGTGAAAGCTGCCAGCATGGGCAGGGTTTGGAAGATGCTTCAACTGCCACAGTGTTTGTAGTCCCAGACAATAAATATTTGATCGGCTTTCAGAACTATCCATGTGGCAACTTTACAAGCGTAAAATGCCTTTTTTGTAATGTGGTGCATATAGAATAGGTTGCTGAATCAATAGGTAGGTAGCTTGTTCTTTTCTACTGAGAGGATGTTTACACACTCCTTCTTATTTGATAGTGCTACTTAGGATATCTGAAATAAGAAATTATAGTATTTTTGTTTGTTGACCTGCAGTTAAACTCTCGCAGTACATTAATAAGTGACAAACAAATCCTCTTAATTAATAGGTTCGTATATTTGTTTAAAAGCTGACCTTCAGCTTGTTCAAAACACAGCTTGTTCAGAAACACAGGCTTGAAATTATGGACTTTTCTTAAAAATATTGGCAGGAAAGTGCCTCTTGTGTCTTCAGGTAACATCTCCTGCTACAGACATCTCTTACTAAAACTTTTTCCTGATATCATAATGTTCCAGTTTAAGCTGGTTATGTTAATGGCTTGTTAATGTATGACTTTTTCCAGCCTAAATTTAGTAACCGAGTATTTTGTTTTCCAGTATTGTCCTTTACCTTAAATAGCTATTTTCTTTTCTTGTATTATGGAAAGATTGTTGATCTATCAACATGATTACTTCATTTTGCATTTTGTGGGGTTTTTCTTGTAAGCCAAACAAGCCAGGGTTTCCAGTCTCTTAGGCGTTAAATTCCCTTTCCTTTCTTGCAGCTGTTCTAGTTTGAATCAGTATTTCCTAAGCACCAGAGCCATGTGCATAACACTAGTTCTTCCCCATTTCTCTTGGAATACTCTGACAGATATAGCTGCAGATCACATTTGTCTTGTACAGCTGCTACATACTGGTGACCTAAAGTAATTTTGATACTCCCAAATCTGTCACCTTCTCTGATATTCCCAGTTGCTGAGCCCAATTGTAGCAGACTTTTTTTATTGTTTGTTCCCAAGTGAATAGAGTTGCACAAATTTAATGCAGTAAAACAACAGTAAAACCAAAAAAAGAAAAGAGAGGGGATTTAAAGATGATGACCCAATCTGATTTCTCAGCACACCCATGCTACATAATTATTCCCAGGAACGTGAATTGACAAACTGCATTGTAGAAAGAGATCTGCTTTTATTTCAAAGATTTTCATGCAGGCTACTGTTTCCCCTGGCACAGCTGTCACACTGCTTTTCCTTCCTGTTAGACTACAAGATCTTGTTTCAAGATAGCATTTATCTAACTTCCAGTAGGCTGAATAAGCTGAGGTTCTTTATCCATCTCAACATTTGGGTTTCAGCCCATCAGTCCCTTTTTTGGATCTACTTTAAACTCCATTGTAACCTCCTCCTAGAAATATGAACAGAGTAACCAGAGACAGTGATTTAACAGTGATTGCACCAAAGCCCAATAGAGCCAAGTTCTGCTTTTAATTTCTCTTCCAGTCCATGGCTTGTCTTGGTTCTCTTGGTGACAGTGTCACACTGAAACCCTTATGATCCCCCAAATTCTCCTCAACACATTCTACATAAATGAAACCTGCATTCTTTGTTCCCAGAAGTATTTCCCCCGCTCCTGTCTCCATCAAATTGCATTTTTTAGATCAAGTCTGTTTAAGCAAAGTGCAGTGGCTTGTTCTGTAACAGTAGCCTGTTTTCCTCCTGATTTATCACGCCAGCATTGTATCATCTGCAAGCAAATGTTTTATGCTTGGTCGAGGTCAGAGGTGGCCAGCTGACAGCTGAGGGGCCATTTCTGGGCCATGAGACAGTACTTTTTAGTCCTCAGGAATGTGCTGTACTGCTTTGCATTTTCTTTCTTGAGAAACATGAATAGCTAAAAATGTATACTTGAATACTAAAATTGACACTTTTTTCCTGTTTTCAGAGCACAGTGTTTTACTATTTGACATCTTGATTTAGCAATTGACCTAGACTCTGCTGAACTTTTTCTCGTAACTGGTGGTTTTCAAAATGACTGTATTTTCTGTAATTCTGCTGACTGTTGCCATTTCATTCATTCTTTGGGGTTTTCTTATACTGTCACCTATACTTCTGTTTACTTATTCAGTGTCACTTTTTGTTCCATAATACATAATTTGAACTTCACGTGCTTGTCTCTTTCTAACCGCAGTGAGAGTAACAGTGATTACACTGCAAATGTGTTCTAGCTTTTGAAAAAAACTCAACATTATTATTATTGGATGGGTTTTGAAATAAGATCTTATCATCTGATAACAAACAGCTGTGCCTGGACTTATTTACCTGGTGAGAAGCAGGTATGTTACCCCTGGTAACAGATTTTGTTGGCTCTCCCTTCTCTTTCATTGTGGCACTATGCTGTATCATACAAATATATCCAGAGCTCAGAAATACTAAATTTGGTTTTTATCTGATCATTCTTGTGTTATTTCCAACTTCTCTTGTTTACCACCTGGGCTCCCAGCATCGCCAAGCAAAAAGATTATGTCCAAAATAGGCTTGGTAATTATTATATACTTGGAGGCTCTTTTATATATTTGAGGAGTGAGATCTTGTCTCATTATCATCTCTCTTATAATTACGTTAGATCTCTTCTGGCTGCTCTTACTAGTGCTTCTTCTAGGAGGCAGCAACCAGGAATGCTGAAATGCTAGCTGCCGGGTCTGCAGGTTCCTTCTGTCCAAGACAGCTTTCCCAGGCATCGAGAAAATAAGCCTTCCCGGTGTTGCACCATTCAGAGATCTTACTGTCCCCTCCTCCTCATCTTCTTGTTTACACAGTGGGCTATTGCTATTTTACCCGTTACTTATTTTGCATCAAGGATCCATGCTATTTCCTGAGCTACCAAAGAAGCAATTGGAAACCTATGCAAGAAAAGAGGCTTTTCACTATATGAAACAAACTCCTATTTATAAGTCCACTCGGAGTAGCTGTTTATTAATCTGCACAGGGCAGTACTCCCCAGGCAAAAATTATCATGGCATCTAAGAATAATTATCTTGAAATGGTATTTTGATTTCATTCAGCATACCACATTAAAGGAGCTCTGGAATGGTAGGAAACTTTTCTTGTTAGACACCTTGTATATAACTTTTCTTTACTAACAGGAGACTATTAATTATGCTTAATTGCAAAGGAATTGTAAAACATATTTGTTCTTTTTTAGTCAGACTTTATATATGATAACACCACTTTACCTTTTTTCAGAAAATTATAAAAACCTTTCCATTCTTTGTCCTTTCTCCGTACTTTTCTAATTGAATTTTTTTTGCAGTCAGAAAAGTTAATATGATGGGTTTGGTTTTAAGGTCTTCTGAAGCAAATGTATTCATATAACAAAATAGTAAGGGGTTTTTGTTGAACTTTTTTTTTAGTTTGGGTTGGGGATTTTTTTGTATCTGATATCGTGTCAGTCCTGATTCTTGCATCATCACTGGCAAAGAGATTCTGTAATAGAAACTTCATTGACGCCTTTGCTCCTTTTCTGGTGGCTTGGAGCCACCTTCCTTTTCCGTACCTGTCCCAAGTGCCATAAGGCAAATCATGCTGTCATCTTTTTGTTCCAAAACTGCTGTTATCTCAGGATACAATTTTTTGATTTCTGCTTTTCATTTTTACCTCCCTTTGTCTGCTAAACAAACAGAAAAGGTATTTGTGCTTGCACATTCTGATGGATGTTGATTAATAGCAGAAAGCATTTTATAAACATGGATTCATCAAATGCATGTAGATAGAGCTGCAAAGCTGTCTGTTATCTTTCTTTCTGAATAAAATAACATGGTTCTCTTCCCTTCTGATTTAAATTTTCACATTCAGGTTTAAATATCTGTCCACTTTAGGAAGCAGAAAGCATCATTAGGAGGCTTGCAGCGCTTAATTAATTTCTTTGGACTTAAAATTCTTACGGCAAAAATATTTTATGTTTTTAATCTTTCCCCTTGAATTGTAGCCTTGTCTCTGGCAGCATTTGAAACCAGTCTTTAGGTGGTTGGATATGATTGCATTTTTCAAAATCAGTGAATGGCAACAGAAATAACAGTGAGGAGGACTTGAAATGAGAAGACTGTGGGGTAAATTCAGTCTTCCTCAACAAGAGAAGGCTGAGACAGGATCTTACCAATATATGTAAAAGTATCTGGAGGGAGGGTGTACAGAGGATAGAGCTGGGCTGTTCTTGCAAGCTGTACTGAGTGGCGCCAAGCATCAGGACAAGAGGCAATGGGCAGAAACTGATGCACAGGAAGTTCCACCTGAATATGAGGAAGAACTTTACTGTGCAGGTGACTGCAGTGGGACAGGTTGCCCAGAGAGGTTGTGGAGTCTCCCTCACTGGAGATATTCAAGAATCACCTGGACACAACCTCTAGAGCCATATGCTCTGGGATGGCCCTGCTTGAGCAAGGAGGTTGCATCAGGTGACCCATTGTGGTCACTTCCATTCTTACCCATTCCATTTCCCCCATGCTGCAGCAGGTTGCTGTAGCTGAAGTGGGGCAGTCCACAGAGGGAGTTTATTCTCCTTGGAAATACATGTCTCCTAAATGACCAGTGACACAGAAAACATCTTTTTCCTTCCTGAGAGAGGACATCCATCTACTCTGAGGGAAGTAAAGAGAGAATCAAATCAACAAAGACTCCCTAGAAAGAGGTTTCTTTCCCTGTAAAACTTATAAGGAAAGCTGTTTCTTCTAATATTTCAGAACCTTGCTGAAGGGCTCTGTTTTGTATTTTATGCCAGTTCCTTCATATTATCCTTTAATTGAGAAAGCAATGCTGTAAATTTGGCTAACTACTCTTCTCACATAACTAAGCATGACAGACCTGCAGAAATGCACAGCTTCAGTACTTTCCTGTGACTACTTTCAGAAAATTGTGGAGACTGTCCCTTAGGAAAGGAAGCCACTGCATGTTTTCCCATTTAATGCTATCTTTCTTCCATTGCTTACAAAAAGAAAAGTATTGTTAAACTAAGTCAGTAGCTGGTATAATTTAGCCTACACGTTATCAGGCTTTGAAAAAATTGTGTGGTGGTTTGCAAGCAGCAAAGCCATGTGTTACTGAGGTTAGGAAAGTAGTTACATGCTTCTGCTTTTAGAACTTTGATAGCAGAGATGCCCTCTTCAGATAACACTGACCTAATTTATGGAGCCTGCTTTGTAAAACATGCATAAGGGTCATCGTATCAGGAATGAAATCTTTGTTGTTGCTGGTGAAGCAGAATAATATGAGTCAAACACATGCTGTGCAAAAGGAGTGCCTGGCTATACAGTCACTTCCCTGACTTAGCATCATCTCCGGAGTGGGCGTTGGTATATGCAAGTAGTGTAATGGTCTGTAATGCTTCTTTTTAATTCCCAGCCCTCCTCCCAATGTGTTTTTTGATTCATTCTCCTTAATATCTCGTTACCAATAGGTTAATGATCCTGCTATGAGGGGAGGCAATCTCTTTCCAAACCAGCTGCCTGGAATGGATATGATAAAGCAGGACGGAGATGCAGCACGGGTAAGAAATGGGGTCGAGGCGCAGCAGAACTACGAATATGCTGTGGCTGGAGCGGATACAGTATCTTTTTACTTACAAAGTCACAAGTGCCCTGGATATAGTAATTAAGGTGAGGGAGGTGCGCTCTAGGGACACAGAGAAGGAAGGAGGGCCAGACAGAGGGACAGAGAGACGGACAGACGGAGCGAGGGTGGCCGAGCGGCGCAGGGGAGGTGCCACCTAGCGGCGCCCGCCGCCTCTGCCCCTGTCCCTCCTGGGCCAGGGCACAGGGAAGTTCCCTGCTGTTAGAGAAGGGGAATTTGAGTAATAGGGGAAATTAGGAACATCTGTCTGAAAAGTTACTAATGTGAGATGAAAAATGAAGAATGTGAAAGTACTAAGGTAGAAGTAGCCATACATGTATTTTACTGTATCCCTATCTTTTTTGTATTCATATGTATTTAAAAGTTCCCGGACGCCGATTCTTCTCACACCTTCATTGTTTATATAAACATACAAATGTCTGTTTCCCAGAGTGAGGGATCTGTGCATAAGGAGTCTCTTCTGCAACCATTTCATGGTCACTTTGATTAATAAAAAGATGCAGTGTGTCCTGCTCTAGCAGAAGTTGTTATATACCAAGATGTTGTTACAGAATCATAATGTGGTTTGAGTTGGAAGGGACCTTAAAGATAGATACCTAGTTCTAACCCCCTGCCATGGACATGGACATCCCCTGCCAGTAGACCAGGTTGCTCAAAGCCCCATCCAACACTGAACGTTTCCAGGGATGAGGCATCCCCTACTTGTCTGGGCAACCTGTTCCAGTGCCTCACCACGTTCACAGTAATGAATTTCTTCTTATACCTAATCTGAACCTAGTCTCTTTCAGTTTAAAGCCATTGCCCACTGTCCTGTCGCTATGTGCCATTGTAAAAAGTCCCTCTCCGGCTCTCTTGTGGGCCTTTTTAGGTACTGGGAGACTGCTAGAAGGTCTCCTACTTAGTGCATTCCCTAACCAGTTAAATTTCATGTGCTAAGAGAAGCCTGACTGTCAGAGAAGAAAATACCAGGTACTGCTGAGGAAAGAAAGGGAAGAAGGATGTTGAGACAGAAGCAGAGTGAAGGAGGAGGTAGATTTTAAATAATTGTTGAAGAGAGAAGGAAAAGAGAGTGAATGTGACAGAAAGGGTACGAGAGATGGTAGAGAGAAGTCAGGGTGCAGGTGGAAAGAAATAAGTGGCATGACTTTGGGCAGGGAATCTCTGGGGTGTAAAATTATAATGGAGTCAGTGCCCTGACAAGGAGAGGGACAGTAGCAGTGCATGAGAGAAGCTTTGTCTCACCTGAAGAAAAGCAACTTCCTAAAACCCCTCAAATTATTTTGGAAAGGTGCATCAGACTGCACTTCGTAATTTTTTCTATTAATGTACCTGTGACTATCAATGAAAATGCAGTTTATATACACTATAAATACCTTTCACTGAACTTTGAACTGTAATAGAGCTGCTTTTTTCATGCAACTGAACTATAAACTACTCCTACATGACTTTTTTTTTTTAAGAAAGTTCAAGCTGTGTAATTAATGTGCAACTTTTGCAGTATGTAATGTTTTTCAAGTCACTGGTATAGTGGGAGTGTTTATTTAGTATCTCTCTGGCAATACTGTTTGCTGAATGTCCACCCTGAAAATAAGGACATCTTTGGATTTTCACTTTTGTTTCCACTTTATCTTCAAAAACCACTGATAGGGTCCCTGAACTGCTTCTCAACATGTTAGAAAGAGGAGTCAAAGTTTGGACTTTGGTCCATATTAGTCAGGGCACGAGGGATGTGAGTGTGGTGTCTCCGTGCTGTGATGCAGGAAGGAGGAGCCACGATCAGGACTCAGTGCTACCCATGGCTGGCCACACTCAAAGAGCTCCAGCTAAACTGGGAATAGGGGATGTACAAAACACAGGGCCTTGCTTTCCTGCATTGTGGGATAGTTCCTGACACTGATTTATTTGTCAATAAAGATACATTTCTAGGCCTTGTGTGAAGGCAGAGGAAGGTGTGGCAAAGTCCAAAGCACAGTGTAGACAGCTTCCAGAAGGCAGCCTAGCAGCTCACACATGGACTGGAGAGAAGGCTGCCTACCCACCAGCACTGTACCTGAGCAAACAGGCAAAGAGCTGCTCCACAGCCAGAGCCACGGGGTATGAGTGAAAAGCAACCCCAGGGCAGGAGGAAAATGGGTTTGGCTGGATTGACTCTCTGACCTGACTGACCACAGCACCCCATGGGAGCAGGCATTTACAAGGAGAGGAAGGCAGGCACAGATGGCAGCCACTCGAAGGAGTAGTCTTAAAACAACTGTGAAAACCACATCCTGATGGTTTTTTGAATAAGAAAGAAGATAATCAACTCAGCTAAAACCAGTTTGTACTATATTTGTGTAAAGAGATGGCAAGGGTATTAAGTATGAGGTAAAAAACATCTCTAGGGATCAGTAGTTGAAGCTGGTTTTACTCCTTTATTCCCTTTTTCATTATGAGTCTTGGAAAGGAAAGTGAGCCAGGGCAGTTGTTTCCTTTGATGGTGATGCGGCAGTAAGAGATTTTTACACATATTCTGAGAATGAGACCTCTCTTAAACCCTATTGCCATGCTTTCAGCTGGAGTTCACAAGAGGTGGATGATGCTGAGTTATTATAATATCCAGGATAATTGGAATGAATTAAGGACCTAAGAATGCAGTGAAATTAAACCCCCACTGATACCAAAGGAACTAAATTGCTGGTCAGTTGTATCAGTGTACACAAAGAGTAGTTCAGCTTTATAAATTCTGATTAAATTTCAGGTGTAAAGCATTGACAGGGGATGTTGCACTCCAGCATCCCAGATCTCATTGACCTATCCATCTTCATTGTCCCAGCAGGAAGAATTCATTGGGTTTTTTTCCCCCATCTCTCTTCTTTTGCAGAAATATTGCTGACCCTGAGGGTGGTTTGGTTGCTCCTTTCTTCAGCTGACTGGGCTTACGGCCCCAAATCCTTACCAGTTTGAAGAGCTGCGTCTGTTTGTCGTGTCCCAGGGGAGCTGCCAGCCCCGGCGGCTGCCTGCTGCCGACAGGACTCAGCCCTGCCCTCCCGAGGGGAGCCGGGCGCTCGTTGCCGAAGAGCAGCCTCTTCTTTGACAGTCTGAAGCTAGCGTACAGACATTGCTCAGTCTGTTCCCTGCATTCACCTTAGTGCAACTTAGATCTCTCCTGCAAAGTAAATGTTGACAGGCAATTTTCATAAACCATGTCAGATTGAATGTATTTAAATGTATGTATTTAAGGAAAAACAACCATGCTCTTGTTCTGTTTCTATTTAGTTCTAGACCTTGGGGTTTTTTTGCTTTGTTTTCCCTGGCTTATTCAGTCTGGTGCAAAGGATTCAGTTCTGTCTGAAAACTGGTGTTTTAGACTAAGGCCTGCATTTTGGGGCGGAGAGGAGGCATGGAGGAGGGCGTAGAAGCAACGTCTGGTACATATAGAGACCTCCAACAAGCACGTTCCACTGACAGCAAGTCAGAGAAGATCAACTGATGCAGAAAACTATACAGACCAATTTTGAATGGGGTTAAAGTTGTAAAACAGATGAAAATTACCCTGTGAGAGGGCTGTTTATAAGGGGTGATTTGGTTGGGTTTTGTGGTAGTGTTTATGATGCAAGTCATGAATCTAAACATACAAGTTGGTTACATTCTCATTTAATTAAATTCCTAACAATCAGCAAATCTGTTTTTTTTTAACCTGGCTCTCCTGACCTCTGTCATCTTCTTCTTTCTAATAGAATTAAAAAACAGGTTACTCCGTTATTTCCTTAGGTGTGTTTCCAGCAATCTGCACAGCTGATTACTGGATGCCGAACAGCAAAGTTCGATGGTAATGCATGTACTGATTATGGTAGTGGCAGAATTGGTGCATAATATCAAAGATACCTGCTTTAAAGCATGATAATTTCTGGTTCCCGTCCCCTTAGCTGGGAAAATAACAATTCCTGTAATACCTATAGCAGATATCACTACAGACTTCACCACTATCTTGTTTCTGATTATTTTAAAGCAGTGTGGACTAGGAGGACGTTTTGTAAGGTACATAAAATCCAGTTTATATGTAAACAAGCAATAATTTAAGTTGAAAACTTAAGTGTTTTACTTGTATAATTTTTGTGAGATATACATGTTGTGAAGTTGATTCCAAATGAGGTACTTCAGTATTAAATTAGATATCTTCTTAGCCGTGTGTGTCTCCTGGAAAAGTGTTTTGTAAAGGATCACAATGCCTTGATTAGACCTAATTTGTAGGCTTGAGACTTCTCATTTTCTAAGCCTTGTGATTCTGCTCATAATATCATTTAACTAACCTATATTATATGCAGCCACTGTAGGAACCAGTTCTTGATTTTTGTATGTTTATATCCTTTCGTAACAAATCTTAAAAAAACTGTTACTAAGCAGGCCACTGTTAAGGCATGTTGGTTTTTTTCCTTGCCCACTGTGGTTTGAATAATCTTTTACTACACTGACATCAGTTTCTGAGGACTTGGAATATTAAGAAATTGATGAGCTTGACCTCTGTTTTCTTTCTGCTGACTCCTAATTGTTTAGGAATGGTACTCCCTAATTTAGTGCTCCCACTGAGACTCTCCAAACCTCGAGCCTGCTCGCTGCATGGAGTGCTGGAGAGGGGAATTGGAGGCACAAAAGGTAAAGATCATGGGTTGAGATAAGAACAATTTCATGGAAACAGCAATGAGATAAGAAAACAGTAAGAGCTACAACAGTAGTGACAGAGGGTACAAGAAAGAGACAAACGATTCTCACGGAAAGCCACGACATGCCTGACGCTCCCTCCGCCACTGCGCTGATCCAGAAGAGAGCCCTTCTCCTGGGAAGAGACTCCCTTCCCCGCCCCGGCAATGATGTGAGGTGGTCTAGAATAACCTCCGGGTCCTAGCCATGCCCTCTCCTGGCTACTGCAAAAGTTAACCCTATCCTGGCCGGAACCAGGACACTAATCCATAAACTTTCTAACCTGAACGCAATTTTTTTGATGTAATGTAAAATGCAATGTGTTTTATAATATCTCATCAGCCCTGCCTTTTGGGATTGAAAGGTTTGTCCTGTTGTCATTTAATTTGTTTTGGTATTCAGGTGGGAGTTCAAATAAAATAGCAGCTATTCTATGTTAAGGCTGAGGAAAATATGATAAAGGCTGTTTCTGTGTTTGTCCCTAAAGAGGACAGTGCCACCATCCTGGAGAAGCAACACTTTTTCAGCTGTCACCATTCTGTTGCCAAACTCAAACAGAATACTTAGTCAGCTGAGTCATTCTTTGACTTGCTGATGGAAAAAAATAACCGTCAGCCCTGACCTCCACAGCTTCATTACTACAACATTGGTGTTGAACTTGCATTATATATCTGACAAAAAATTACTTATATAAGAAATGTATAAATTTGAAGGAATTAATTTCATGCACCACAAAGTGTAAATGAGTTTTAAAATAATTTTGTTGCTATTCCATTCTTTTTTGGTTCTTGACCGTAACCTCTGCAGATAGATTATTCTTTTTCACAGTGGAAGAAAATAGTTTAAATTTGTCCCATTTCACAACAGACCTGCAAACCCTTATCTGTAGTGATTATGATACTTCATCATCCATTGCCATTTTGAAAGAAAGGAGATTGTACCTATCACTTTGGCTCCGTTTGGGTTCATTGTGACTTTTGTCGTCTTCTAAGTAACGAAAGAGAAAAATGAGTGAAGGAATCTTCTGATCATATTGATCACTATAGAAACAAAAAAGCCAAATCAATTCCCTTCATTATCAGTATTTTTCATCCTGTATACAGTAAATTTGTCAGAGAAAGTACTTGGATTTTGTTTAAGAGAACAATTAATCAGTGTTCTATTTACATTATTAAATGTGAAAGGCGCATAATGTGAAAAATAAGCATATATACATGGTCGTACGACCTGTTTAAGTGTTCATGTAATGTGGTGAGTTTAAAAAGTGAAGTGAGCTGTTTTGCTACAAGGAGTTAATTTGTACTCAATCCTTAAAATATTGTCCCACACCGGTATCCCTTTGGGCCTGTATTAATTAAAAGCAATGTTTTTGCAGTTTATACAATACATTTTTTAATCTTTGTTTAAAAGCGGAATTCATATGGGCTTAACAGATGAAATGGGTGGCACAGCTCCACTTGCAGAACCCAAAGATACACAATCAGTTTTGAAATGCAACTTAAGCCATTAATTGTTGGTGTGAATTTAAAAGTTTTCTAGTATTTGTATGGTAGTATGCTGCCTAAGAGCAAAAGCATTCTCTGCACAAAAGAAAATTTACTGTAGTGGCTTTGATTTTAATTAGAATTTTCTCCCTGGTGTTTCTTTGTAGACTAAAACAAAATCTTTTAAGTTTCTTACTACAGGTAAAAGCTATGTGCAAGAACCTCAAAATGCTAAAATCTAGCATAATGCCTTAGATCTGTTTTTAAGTCTTGTATATTCCTACATAGCTGTCTGATGTATTATATTTGTATAGTGAATTGTGTACAATTTTGGAATAAGTGCATCATCACTTAATCTTTATGTTGTTCAATAGAGATGATGGACACATTTCTTCAAACATTTACTGTCATTTAATTTTTTTCCCTTTATGTCATTTGTGGGTTTTATTTGTACAGTTCATCATGAAGTTGCATCTGAGATGTGTGTATATGAAAAGATTATACAAGGGTAAAATTAAGCAATATATAAACTATGGTTCTTCAGGAGAAAGCTTACAGTGTTTCAGGTTGTGATTTATTTTCAAAACGAAGTTGACTCTGAACATCACTTTGTTCACCTGCATTGATGTTTGTATTTCTAGTGTTAGCAGTTTATGCAAAGGTAGATATATTCAGAGAAATTTTAAATACATTTATGCAAGTTAATATTGCTTTGCTGATGCTATTTGCTTATTTGATGTTAAATAATGCTATTGTAAATAAAGAATTCTGTTGTTATTGCATCATTTAATAAATTTTAATGCCTTCGGGTTTTACATGGCTTTAGAGATTTCAACATCTTTCTGTTGTGTCTTCATTTGTTCATAGAAAGGTATGAGATTTAGCACTAAAGCACTGGAGGGTAGATGGATTGTTAGGTTTTAAAAAGGCAGCAGGCTTTGGTGATGAATTTATATTCCAGATAGTTGTTACTTACAAGTCCTTTCATCTTTTTAGTGCTGTATTAAAATGTTTATCTCATGGCTTAATAGGAGAACAGTTCATCATGAGTACTTTTTTATATCAGTCAGGATGAAGTCAGGGCATCTTTCATGGTAGTGTCAGCAGAGGCAGACCTCAAATGTGGAGATGAGTGGAGTTATGGCTTGTTCTCCTTGCTATGCCAAATAGTGGATTTAAGACAGGTGAAAAGGTTTGATTGGTCAGTTAAAAAAATATATATAAAATGAGCTGCAAGAATGCTTGTAGTATTCAAGAATGTACAATGTACAGGAATGATCTTATATTGTCTCTGGGAAATGGATGAGGCAGAAAAACTACTTATATTTTAAAAATTTAGAAATTCAAGTTATTTTAAAGACCTTCAAATACTGGTAACCTTTTGCCATTCCTACCAAAACAAGGCTTCTCCTGCAGTTCTCTTGTCTTCAGCAAAACGTTGGTGATACGAAGAAACTAATGCCACATTAAGGAAAGCAAGGAAGGAGGTGTCTTCCCAATGAGGAATCAGAAGCAAGTAGAGAAAACATCCATGTAGTAAGAGGCAGAATGTTTCCAGTGCGAACCTTGCCTTTAGACATTCTTATAGTTAATTTATATTGAAAAGAAGATACAACAGTTTTAGCTAAGACTCCTGGCATCAGAATATGATGAGCTAATGATGACCTCTGGTGTAACTGGCTTTATGAAAGTGCTGCCTTTTACTTTCTAGACCAGGCTTTGTTGACAGAGACCAGTGCATGTGACATACGGACAAGTTCTTCTAACCTGAAGTCATGACCAAAGAAAAAGTGACTCTGCCTTTTGAAGGTCCTTCTCATGGTAAATGGTACATTGAGTCTTGCAGACCAGACTTTTTCAAGGGATGGAACAGGGGTGCCTGGAGGTTATCAATCATTCCCCAGCTTGTTGCTCACCACTTGTGGTTCTCTATGTGTTGTTCCAGTATAAAAGGAGGGCTCTGTGCCATGTGTGCTTGGTCTTGATGTCTTAAATGGCTACCTAGAAACAGAGACTAAACAGGAATAAAGGAGGTGTTTATTTGAAAGGCCTTCAGATGTACACTCTGGGCTCCAGAGGGTCCTGCCTCAGTGGATCCCAAAATGGATGACAGGTCACGAGTTCTTCACACTTTGATATCGGCATAAATTCACCAAGCAAAACCCAGCCAATGATGGAATTTCCTTGAGCTTGCCCCCTCTCCCCAAGATGATGGTTTACAGTTCTTGGGCCTAGGCCGGTCTGGGTGTCCTTGGAGAGCAAGCTGGAGAGGCTTTATTATGTCTATCTTAGCATGAGAGAACAGCACTTAACAAGCTACAGGAAACTTCGGAGTTACACTAGCAGTACAGCACTTGAAAAATACAAAAGTTAAATCCTAAGGCATCAGTCTCAGGCTATGGCAGGGGCAGAGAGCAGCCAGTGGTATTGGCCCTCTGCCTTGGTTCTTGGACTATGAAGTGTGGAGATAGAGATGCCAAGTACAGCCCAAGTGGGCCTCTTGACCAAACTCACACCCTTGTCTCCTGAAACAGTGATCACAGTGAAACTTTCCTGATGGATTAGGTCTTGTCCTGAAGAAAGCAGAACTCAGAGCAGCCTTGAGTAATTCTGTTGGCTTTGTGCATATAGTGAGTATATACAACTTTTGTCATCTCATCTTCTTGAAATCTCTGCTGGCACTTCAGCTGAATTCCAGCTTTTAATACAGGTCAGTCTAGAGTCACACTAAGAGTTCCTACTCTTTAGTCAGCTCAAATTAGGAAGAATGATCACAAATTGATGAAGTCCTTAGGAGATGTAGGTCAGGAAAGGTCCAGGCTGAAATTACAGTGAGAGTGAACCTGTGTGAACAGTGGTCCTTCAGAGCTGGGCATTCAGCTCTTTGCCACTTCAGGACAGGTTCTTGGGACGTCTCTCAGCTGAAGAAGAAACCCCACCAAGAGTTAAAGACTCAGGTGGTGTGAGGGACCCCATTAGCCCTTCTCTGACTTAGGTTCCAGTCTGGGCCTCCTTTGTTACTGCTGCTAATGATTCCAGCCTCAGCCAGCACGGTGGGCTCAAGGCAGATGAGACCAGGAGGGAGCCCTTGTATATCTTGTTTCTTCTCTTCCGTCTCTCATTCTGGATACTTACCTTGGCAATGAAAAAAACACACCTGATTGCACTACAGGGTTTAAGTTTAAGGAGCATCTTGGAGTCCAGAGGCTGTAATTCCCCTGTTTCAGTGAGATGTATTTTTCAATTGGTATGAGGAGGCCACCAAAATGAAAAACATCATCCCAAATCAGAAGTTTGAGAGACCTGTCGGTGATGGAAACACGGACTCTGCCGGGTGCACGCAAAGCCAACTTTTTATTGTACAAAGCACTACTTATATACTGTTCCAAAGCTAGCAGTTCAACAACCACAAACTTCAACTTCTTTAACACCTCAAGCAGTTACTGATTACAACTTCTTTGCTTAATCTCCTGTTAACTATCCTACTTTTGCCTCGCCTTCTCCTCTTCATTTGTCTCTTGCTTTCCCGTTCCACTTACTGTTAGACCTGGGATACGCCCGTCTCCCCCAGAGCCCCACACCAACAAAAGCCATTCTCCCTGGTGACATTTTTGCACTCCCACAGAGACCCTCAGGAGAAAAGAAAAAAAATCAGGATCAAGTAGAGGATCTTAAAGGGCAGCCAAAGAAACATTTGATAGTGACTGAAACAGAGCATTCTGCGTGAAAAGGTGAAATCTGACAATTGTACACTCGAGTACAACCAGAACGTGGAATACCCAAGGGATGATGGTGTGAGTGCTCGTGTTTGCTGCATCCAGCTGCACCAGCCAGCAAGTACAGGACCTGAAAGCTGGTGTGAGGGCTGGGACTGTGGGCAGGGGTACTGGGCAGGCAGAAGGTCTGTGCCCATAGCAAGGCCACCCATGAACCAGTGTGTGCTTGAGAACCTACAGAGGGGGGCAGGATGTGCTTTCATCAGTGAACAGAGCTCTACCAGTTAGAGAAGAGGTGGAAACTTGGCTGTGTTTGTGTCTTACAAGGGTACCACGAGTGGGTGCTGTTGAGGGCAGCACCTTGTTCATGGCAGTCTGGGTGACTGAACGTGTCAGGGTGCTCTGTGGGTGCATCCTGTGTCTGTGTGTCTGTCTCTGGCATTTGTGCTCAGCTTCGCAACTGGGGGAACCTGCAAACCATGGCTGCTGCCATTAGACAAATGCTACCATCCTTCTTGTGCACAAGGGAGGGTGGCCAGGAAAACCGAGTCAGCCAGTGTGATTGTCAGGAGCACAAGAGGTTAGTGTGTCCGAGGATGCTTGGATAACTCCCTGCTCTGATGGGATGAATGTTTTGTTACTTTTCCATCCCTGAGGAGATGGAATCCTTCTGTGGATCATTAAAAGATTCTGGCTTTAAGAACAACAGCAGTTTGGGCACAGGGGACAGGCCAAGTGACAGTTTGAATGCCATCTGATTGGTGTTTTCCCCACCTCCCCTGAAGTTAGGCGCTAAAGGCAGAAACACTCCATGATGAAAGGGGGGTTCTGTGCAGGGAAGGGAGCTGAGAGAGCATTCAGACCCTCCTTGCACCAGACAGCCAGAGGTAAAGCTCACTCACACAGCAGCAGGAACTTTGCTTTGAATATTTCAGTTCATACTGTATATGCTCTAAACTACTCAAACACCACTCATTAAGACTTCATTTAAGAATGAAGAAGATAGCAAAGTCTGGGGAAACTGAGACACTCCCCCAGTCCCATATAGCTGCTGGGGAGGTGAAGCTGCTCCAACTACTGTGATGTACCCAGGATTTTCTCTCTAGATGTTCCTGAGAAGACAGAGCAGGAAATGTCGGAAAACTCTCCTGTTGCTTGAAAAATGTCTCTCCCATCCAAGTTTCAGGCTGTACTTCCCTTTACCACTTCATTCTACAACTACTCAGGATGTTGGAAGGTCCCACAGTGATCCCGACTGGAGTGATTTGTTCAGCTCCCTGCAAACTGTTGGCAAAGTGTCTGTGAGAGACAAGAACAACAGATATTCCTGCCCTTGCTTGTGTCAAGTGTCCCACCCAGTGGCCTACCCCAACAAAGGGAAGAGGATTGCATCTCTATGCCAAGATTGGTTTGATCCAAATTTTAGACTGGCTTCCCCACCTTTTTCTTGTACATGTGTTTTTCAGTTAATTGTCTATTCTCAGTGTATTTAGGATGAGATGAGAGCAATTAATTACTTTTGTGAAGTCACAGAGCTAATGGTAACATCATTTAAATGCTGCTGCATCTAAAGATAACTAGTACAGGAAAAGGAAAGTTGAATCACCCTAATTTGTTTTCCCCTTTTTTTAATAGTCAATCAGCAGACTTGGTTTTTAATAGTCAAGCAGCAGAGTCAGTTGCTCTTCTGCTCCCTATCCTCTTCTATAGCCATAGCAATAAACTGTTTCTGCTCTGACCTCATCTAAATTGCAATTCAGGTTATTTCCATGACAGCATCTGGTGCCATTGCTGGGATTCCCACACCTGTGCTGCAGCTGGGTATCAGTGTAGGTGCTGAGGCACAGGGAGCCCACAGGGGGAAGATGAGCATCAGGGAGTGCTGTGGCACTGTGGTCTTTGAGGAATCACAAGGAAGCTCACAGGTGTAACTTGTGTGTTGGGGAATGTGTAGGAGGCAGGCTGCTCT
Organism: Vireo altiloquus; assembly: GCA_013396875.1. Taxonomy (NCBI): domain Eukaryota; kingdom Metazoa; phylum Chordata; class Aves; order Passeriformes; family Vireonidae; genus Vireo; species Vireo altiloquus. The sequence continues at coordinate 71,486 of VZRF01011342.1, forward strand.
AAACCTGGAGTAAGGGAGATGCAGAGTGGGCATAAGAGGGCATAAGAGTGATGAAGAACTCGTGTTCAAACTGAGAGGCAACTGAATGCAATGCAAGCAGCCTGCAGGGATGTCCCTTGGTGCTTGTCTTTAATATGTATCCCCACGTCACTGCAAAGAAGGAATTCTCTCTAAAATCCTGCAGTGGGGAAGGGAGCCTAATAGACTTCTCTGATTACTTTGTAATAAGACATAAAATCAGGGAAGGGGGCCCTTCTAGGCTGGGGCAGTCCACAGGGCTGACAGGACTGTTGGGGGTGCATCTGCACGGCTGCACTTCTGCTTCCCCCACATCTCTCCCCGAGGTCATGACTTTTTTAATGCACTAAATGCCTTTAACCTCTTAGAAGATGTTAAAGCATCTAAAGATTTATCTGCAATATAGTGGCAAGGGTGCCTCAAGCCTTTCTCCTCTCCTGGATTCTGTGTCATCAGGCTTCTAGAAAAAAGAAACTTTTTGATCCTGGTCGTGTCTACAATTTAATTAATGATGAGAATTTTAAAATTTCATGTTGTACTTATTTGACTTCATTTCTCCTAAACCTCTAATGTGAGCATGTCTCCTCCCCTAGCCCCTCTCCCTCTTCCTTTGCTATGATACTTGGACACTGCATAGTCGAAAGATTCCAGATTATCTGGCAGCACTTAAATTCTAACTGTAACTCAAACTTTTCCGTACAATCAGAGCTCAAAGACTTGTTCCTGTAAATCAGATTAATGCTGGTACTACTTTTATGCTAGTGATGCATCAATAAAGTCATGTTGAAGTGCCCAGAAACTGTTTCCTAAAGCATTGCAGCATCAACTCTGTTTTACAAATAACGGAGGTTTGGCACAAAGCAGAGAAAATTAGGAAAAAAAAATTAAAACAAAAAAGCCAACTGAAAAATCAGACCATTTAAGCAAAGGGACTATCATAAGCAAGTTTTAGAAAGCTGAATTCCTACCTTCCCCTTAAGACTTGTGCTTATTAGCTTCGCCGGTATATTCAGTATTTTTGTCTCACAGAGGTTGGGATGGAGAATGAGGTTGTAGATAGGAGAATTAGGCCAATACATTTAATGCAAACTACAGAAATGTTTCTGCTCAGCTTTCAGGACAGAGATATGTTGGACTGGCTATGGAAGAGATTTTGGCAGCTGAGGGAGCCTGGATCAGCTCTGTCTCTCTCTCCAGTGTGGTTGTGTGCTTGTGTTTGCTGTCTTGGTGTTTATGTCCTGAGTGAAAAAATAAAGGGAGATTGCAAATCAAAGCTTGTGGTAAGCAGGAATTGCAGTGCCTGAGGGAGTGTGGGCTGAACACCCTCATTCCCCCGGGCAGCCAGTGATTCTTTCTCAAACTCTATTTCAGAGCACTCAGGCCAGATAAGAAATCAGGATTAAACAGATGGCTTCACCTCTGGTCAAGTGCAGGCAGTGACTGTGTCTGGAGCTGAGGTTTCTCTGTCTGGGGCTGCTCCAAGTGCTTCCTAATGCATCCCTTCTTTGGGATGAAAACAATATTTTAGAGAGAATCACATGGAGATATGCTCATTAATTTTTATAGCACACCAAACACAACCACTGAAATGGCATCTAAAAATCCAGAAACTAAGCCTGGCTGTGTTCCCCACTCCAGCTGTGTCTGTGTTCAGTTTGGCTCGTGCTATGCTGTGCCCCAGGAAGCCTTTGCTGCCTTTCTCTGAGAGGGAGGTGCAAGTCCCCAAGCTCTCTACAGTGTGGCAGAGCCCATCCTGTCCCTTTCCTCCATGCCTGCATGTGCGGTGTTATCCAGGCTGGATGAGCTCCTCAGAGGGAGCTCTGCAGTAACACACCCTATACGGGTTTTTTTTTTTTCTGGGCTGAAGATTTCTCCATCTCCCTGCACCAGCAGGAATGTCACTCTGCAAAGTGAACACCTGGGCCCCTAGGATCCTGCAGCCCCTTCCAAGTCCCCTTTTCATTGTAATTGTGCCATGTAGCCACCTGGAAGGAAGGCAGGAGAAACCCTATGAAAACCCGGGATGAAACCATAGACTGGGGGATCACCCAGCACCTCTGCAGGAGGCAAGGGCCCGGTGTCTTCCTCTGGTCCCATCCTGGGCAGGTGCTGGCCCAGGCCTGACCATGGAGCCACGAAAACCCCAGCAGGAGCACAGTGTTCTGCTAAGCCCCAGGCTGGAATAAAAGCACCTCAGCAGTGCCCGTGAAACCTGCAGGGAATGAGAGTGCCCTGCTCCTGTGTGTTCAGGTGAGTGGACTTTCAGAGGTGTTTTCTGCCTTTCCATACTCAAACCAAACACCTGCAAGCCCCGAAGACACCGTGCGGGAGCCCCGCGTCCTGCACCGCAGAGCCCTCGCCTCCAGCAGCAGGCGGTGAGCCCGCACCGGCCTCCTGCTCTGCGGAGCGGGGAAGCCGGAGGGCAGACCCGGCGGTAGGGAAGGTGGGTCCGGGAGGCCGGACCACCCCTCAGACCCCCGGACGTGGGGCGGGGCGGCCTGGCCGCTCCGTGGGTAGCCGGGGCTCCGCCCCGGGGTAGGGGCGCCGGCCAGGGCAGCAACCCCGCCCGGCCCCGGGGCTGTGCAATCCCCAGGGCAGGGGGCCGCCGCCTGTGCCCAGCCTCCCCGCCCCGCTCCTCGGGCCGATATAGCCGCGGGGGGCAGGGAGGGGCCAGCCCGCTCGCCCCGACGGCGGAGGGCTGCCAGGGCGGCTCCCGTCCCGTCCCGCTGCGGCAGCACCCAGGTGCCTGCCCCTCGCTTCCCGGCAGATCCCCCCGGCCCGGCTCTTCCCGACATGGCTCTGTCCCTGGCCGGCGAGTCGGTCCCCGGAGACGGCGGAGACTCGCTGGGGATGACCCCCGCCGGCCTCGCCTCCTACTACCCTTCTTTCCTCCCTCCCGCCCCGTACTTCGAGACGGCCCCCGACTTCTTCCAGCCCCTGAAACCCCTGGGCGGGCTGGTTTCCTCTTCCCCGCCTCTGCCTCCCTTCACTTTCAGCAGGGTCCCCGCTTTTCTGAGCCAGCCGTCCCCCCTGCCCCCCGAGCCCTTCCCCAGCCTCCCCTTGCCCATCTACACCAGGCTCCCGGCCCCCTTCCCTCCCAGTGAGGGCTCGGCCCTCGGGACGGGGCCCCCGGCGTTGCTCTCGCCACCCTACCCGAGCCCCCCGCGCAGGGCTGCCCGCAGCCCGGGGGCAGACGGGGCGGCGGGACAGAGCTACAGGTACAACTTCACCGAGGAGGAGCTCAATGCGGTGCTGTACGGGGCACTCCGGAGCAGCCAGCCGACCGGGAACCTCCACGCCATCTCGGGGCTCCGGGTGTCCCCCGCCAGCTCGGGTAAGGGGGTGTTCGACGGCGGCGAGAGGGGCACAGGGTGACACCGGGCGGCAGGTCGCTTCTGCGCTCCCACACAGCCAGGTGTGCGGGAGGGTTCGGGGACAGTCCCCCGTGCTGGCTGCAGACAGGCTCAAGGGGCATCGCTGGGGGCACGTCGGACTTTCTTTCCGTGTGATTTTCCTGCATTACGAGCCCACACCCGGAAAAAGGCGGGGGTGATTCAGGCTGCAGCCTCTGTCGGGGAGGTAGGACCTGCTCTTGCGGGCCGGTGCCGTGCTGAAGAAGGGATTCCTCTTCTGCAGGCGCTGCGGACTCCTCCGCTCCGCTGCTGGACCGGGACTCGCTGCAGCTCCCCGAAGGTAGGAACCGGGACCGGGACCGGCCGTGCTGCGCCCGCCCCGCGCCGCGCTCAGTTCCCTGTCACCCGCAGGGCTCGCCGTGCTGCGGGTGGCCTACGGGGACGTGTCGCAGCTCGGAGTCTTCTGTACGGACCCCATCCCGAAAGGAGTCCGCTTCGGCCCTTTCCAAGGCAAAGTGGTCAACACGAGCGAGATCAAGACTTACGACGACAACTCGCTGATGTGGGAGGTAGCCGAGGCGCCGTCGGGCTCACCCCGCACCCCCAGCGCGGGGCCGGGGCGAGGCTTTCGGCCTCCCCTCTACCGCAGCCTGCAAGAGGGGCTCGGCCCAGTGTGGGTGGTGGGACTGGTGGGAGCGGGATGTGTCACCGAGCGGGACCGAGCGGAAGGCTCGGTCAAACCTGACCCTGTTTGCTCTCCAGATCTTTGAATACGGTGGCCTGAGCCACTTCATAGACGGGAAGGGCGCCGCTGGCAACTGGATGTCCCTGGTGAACTGTGCCAGGTTCCCCGAGGAGCAGAATTTGACGGCTATCCAGTGCCAGGGACAAATCTTCTACGAGAGCTGCAAGGAAATCTTCCCGAAGCAGGAGCTGCTGGTGTGGTACGGCGATTGCTACGTGCAGTTCCTGGGCATCCCCATCAGCTTGAAGGGCATGGCAGAGGGGAAGAAACCCCCGCAGCACCCCGAAGGTGAGCCTGCCAGCAACCCCTTGGGCGACACTGCCCCTTATTCCGACGGACGTGTGCCTGGCCGGGATTAGATTCACACGAGGTAAAGAAACACGAGGCGTCACTTTTTTTCCAGCTGCTTTATTTTAAAGGCTTCCCAGACCCTGTGAGGAGGCGGTGGAGGGTGACCGGTTCTGCCGCGGGGGCGGTGGTCCCGCAGCCCCGGTCCCTCGGCTCTGTCTCCCGGGGAGCCGATGCCCGGCCGCCCCTTCTTGCAGCATCCAGCATCCCGGAGCAGCAGCTTCCCCTCGGCGCCGGGGAGTCCGGGGGTTGCCCCGAGGGCTGCCCTTTCTTCCGCCGGCAGTCCGCTCCCACTTCGCGGCTCCTCGGGGAGTTTAAAGTGTTGTTTGGTCTGGCGAGTGCTAAACATCTGGTGGTCCTGGGCTGAGCTTGCCTTGGCCCCGCAGCGCCGTCGTTCAGGGTCCCGTTTTGGGACGAGATGGGCTTTTCGGGGTGTTATTCCGGTTTTGGTCGTGTTTCATTTTAGGATTGCACGCCTGACTTTGGTGTAATTATCGCTCTCAGCAATTGAGGCAGGCTGAAGTCGTTCCGATCCCGTAATGCCAATATTGCTTGCATAGAAATGCCAAATGCACTTACGCCAGGGTGAGGGGAGGGGAAGGGTAGTTCTACCTGTAATGTACACAAAGTATGATGTTCTTATAAGCAAAACTTACGTATGTAAAAAGCAGATTTGTGCCAATGCGGGAAGAGCTGGAGCAGGGAAGGGATGGATCGGCTGGGTGCAGCAGAAAGGAAGAGAAGCAAATTGGCATGAAAATTTGGCATGGAAAATTTTGTACCTGTTGTATTGAAATGTATAATTCAGACAGACGCTAAATTGTTAATTTAAGGCTTAGCAATTGTTAATTGTTAAGGCTTAAGCTAAAACTACTTTTATTAAAGACAGAAAAAGATGTGTAAACATCTGAAAATTCTCCTAAATTCAGTGGTTAAAAATGAATAGAAATACACACACAAAAAAGCCAAATAAACGTGTTATTTTGTTCGATAGTTACTTGAAAACGATAGAAAAGGTGTGCAAAATCATTTTTCTTTTTAGGATGGTAGGTAAAATTTACAGACATTTCTTGATAAGAAATATCTTACAGTGGTTCCATATGGGCAGAAGTATTTATGTGGGACTCTGAGTCGTTTTTTCACGTTTTCTTGCTATTTATGGAGATACAAGGATGAAATCCTGGTTTTGCTGAAGTTAGTAGCTAAACCGAATAATTTTAGCAGACTATGGGCTCTAGTTTGTTCCCCTCCGTTAAAAAGGCAAAGCGAGCACTGCGAACTTTAAAGAGACACGGCACGTATTTTGTTAATGATATTGACAGCATCCATTTACTATTGTTGCCCTCTTGGAGACTTAAAATTCCCCGTGAGCGTCCCAGCTCTGACAAGGATGCAGATTTGACCCGAATCCCTTTTGCCGTGGTGTAACAGAGAGGTGGCACTTTCCCTTCTGCTGTACAGAAGCCGGGGAGAGCTTCAAGTGTGAGCGCTGCGGCAAAGTTTTTGCCTACAAGTACTACCGGGACAAACACCTCAAGTACACCCGCTGCGTGGACCAGGGGGACCGCAAATTTCCTTGTCACCTTTGTGACCGATCCTTTGAAAAAAGGGACAGGCTGAGGATCCATATTCTCCACGTTCACGAAAAGCACAGACCTCACAAGGTGAGCCTGCTCCCGGGTTTTTCCTCTATCACTGTCTCTTCTAGGGTGACTTTTATTATTAATAAGTCTTTTTTGTTTGGTCCAGAGAAGATGTTGATAATGTCCCTCCTCCTCCAGTTTCCCTGGAAGTTTCCTGGTGGAACTGCTCTGCCTGTGCAGGAAGAGCTTGTCATGTGCAGCAAAGCTTGGGTGAAGAAATTTAATTCATTTAGATTAGGAAAATAAACCCCACAGTCTCAGTGAGAGTTTAAAAAGAAACAAAATATCTCCTGGGCTTTTTGGATGTTTGCATATGACTGTTGCTCCTTTTCTTACACAGTGTGAGGGGTTAAGTTGTGTTTTAGAGGTGCTTGGCTTGTCTAGGATCAGGAGTGAGATGTCTCATGTCTCTTTCCCACACCCCACCCTGCGGTCTGAAAACCGCAGCTGTATCTGCCCCTGTTGGACCAAACAGGGCTTAAAAGTTTTATATCCAATGTGAAGCAGACTTTCAATTGATGAAAGCAAATCTTTGAGATACTTTACTCATCTGCACCAAACACCTTGCTTCTAGCACCAGTTTTCTCTAGCAGCGCTGGGAATGGAAAATCAGACTTTTTGTAAAAGCTTGGGAAGGGCAAGTTCTACTGCTTGAACTGGCACAGTTAAATCAGTCCTCAAAATTCTCCACATAACCTATTTTATAGATCATCCTACAGTGTGATTTTTTTCAGAAAAGTATTTTATAAACTAAAATGACATTATTACAATGTCAGAATATCTGCATGGAATTAGCAACAGATAAAAAATATTTTATTAAATATGAGGTATCAAATACCATGTAATCCCTTTCTTTTTCATTTTCCCTTGCCTTGGTTGATTTAAGATTATTTTATTCTTTAGGAAGTCTCTCTCTTAGGAAAAAAAACCCTGGAGCTTGATTTATATCTTTTCATTAAGTGATTTTACAAAAATGGTCATATTTTTATTGCTGAAGATCAATATTGTCCTGAAGAAAACAATTTTTATTGAAACAATTTTAACACAAATTATTTAAAATTAATTTTTTACGATTTTCATGTATAAAAATGTGTATGTATATATATGCACATACAGATGCATGTAAATCTGTTCTTAAAACGAGACTAAACTTCCAGGTATTTCAAATTGTTGCAGCTTAAAATTACTATTGTGTTTACACATGAGTACATAAATATATGTGTATATATAGATATACGTAAGAAATGTGCACATCATCCAATATATCCATCATACTTAATTTTTCTTTTTAACTATGCCCTTGCATGCTTCCTTTTAACTTTATTCCTTTTTTCCTCCCCCAGTGCTCTGTGTGTGGGAAAAGCTTTTCTCAGTCCTCCAGCCTGAACAAACACATGAGGGTTCACTCTGGGGAGCGTCCCTACAAATGTGTCTACTGCAACAAGGTAAGGCAAAGCCCTGCCCCATCCCTTCCTCTGTCCTCTGCTGCACTTTCTTTCTTCTCTTTTCTTTCAAGAAAATGCTTTGTATTTAAGTGGTAACCAGATAAGTGTGTGTTTATTCTGGGCAGTTGTGAATTAAAGTGACAGAGCTGGATGAGACTGAAGAAACAGGGTCTGGTCTCCACCTGACATGGGATTTGTGGTTCGTCCCAGCTCAGTGATCTGCTGCAGAAATAAGGTCTAGGGAAGCTTGAGAGCATTTCAGATACCATCCAAGGCATGAAGCTAGATACAGTATTCCAGTTTTTCATCAGATAGGTAATTTTGGTGTTAGTGACACTACTTCTGGATTGCAATAAGCAGATCTGGTCTGTGAACTGAACCTGCATGATACAAATACGGGCAGGCTTACCTTGAAATATCGGGGCTCTTGAAGGGCAGCTGGGCATGGAGGTTTCGCTTCAAAAGAGCACAACCAAACCATGCAGCTCTGGTCAAAGATGTGCTCTGCTGTTACTGCCCATCTCAGCAGGGGTGATTCAGGTGGGCTCTCCCTGTGGAAGTGCTGACAGCTCTCCCAGCAGAGAGTATGTGGATGCACAGGCTGCTGCTGGATGAGTATTGGTGGGGCTCGAGGTGCCATGGAGTGTCCATGCAATGCAGAAGCCCCATCAGCAGTGGTAACCTGCTCCTGATTTTGTAGAGAGAGAAGTTTGTTTATGACTGGCTGGACTAACACAGTGCCCTGCTGTAAAGGATCTTAGAGGAATCTCCTTTTGTCTATTGTATGTTTTTGTCTCCCCATGATCCCGAACACACTTGTAGGCAGAGTTTAGGATGAAATACCATTTTTAATCTTCTGATCACAAAAGGAGCTGGCAGAGCTTTATAGGTTGCTCTGTAAAGAGATCTCTAGGGACACTTGACCAGCCCCCAGCCAGTTCTGGTTTGACTCTTGTGGATTGGATCAGACTAAACTTAGTCCTCAGGCTGCAGGATGCAGCTATCCTGGGACATAGCCATCATTTCTGAGGCTGGAAAACCAGGGTCTGTTTTAATGAATCCTCACCTGCTTCTCCTATGCAATTACGATTCGTCTTTTCCTCTTCTACCTCTTAACAGTGGCTTTGCTTTTCCAGCTTCTTTGCTGGAAATCAGTGGTCACTTATTTTGGCAACATTGTGAGATCAAAGAAACAGTGTTGGGTCAACATCAGCATTGTCTCCCTAAGACATATTTTGGCCCTTGATATACACCTCCAAGGGCTTTTGTATAGGAGTCTGTGATCTTTTTGTGCTCTAAGGTTCCTATTGTAAAGGTGTCTGAGATGTATTGCTGTTTGCTGTGATGACTTACTAGAGAGTATTTATTTTGTGTCGTCTGCAAATAGTGAAAGGCCTGAAATTGTCCCTCTTTGGATAAGAAAATATGTGGGAAACATGGGCAACTTCACAACATTCCTGTTCAAATTTTGATGAGAATTTTATCCCCAAATGGAGGAGAAGTCTTTATGACTTTGCTACTCAAGTGTGTGTGTTAGTGGTGGGGAAGCAGGTGGAAAAGTCTGCCTGCAGAAAGAGCAGAGTATGAGGGGGCAGGGAAAGCAAGCCTGTAAAAGATGTATGTTGACTGCATGGATGAATTTTAGCAGTTGAATCCCGAGACAGTCAAAGGGCTTAACTTTGAAAATAAAAACTGGAAGGAGAGCCTGCATTATGTTTCGCAAACATAAAGGAGCTGCAAAGCTAATTAGGGAAGTATTGACTTCTTACCTCTGACATATAGAAGATATTTACTGGTGTCTTTGGTCAGAAATCTTTCTCTGAGCTTCATCTATCTCCATGGACTCAGCCACATCCATATAGCAATAGCTGTTGCCTTCTGATTCCTTGTTGCTGGGAGTTTTCATTATTTTTTCCAGTTACCTGAGGAAGTGAGCTATTTCAGGACTTAATTTTCAGGGTAACGTGCTTCTCATGGGGTCTGGGTTAGCCGAAGGCAGGGATGACACATGTGAAAGCAAATTACTTGCAACTCCATCTCGTTTCCAATGATCCCTGCCCTTCCAGGCGTTCACAGCATCCAGCATCCTGCGCACTCACATCCGCCAGCACTCGGGGGAGAAGCCCTTCAAGTGCAAGCACTGCGGCAAAGCCTTCGCCTCGCACGCGGCCCACGACAGCCACGTGCGGCGCACGCACAGCAAGGACAAGGGCTGCGCCTGCTCCGTGTGTGGCCAGCACTTCCCCGAGCAGGAGGATTACAACTTCCACATGAAGATCCATGCTGATCATTAGCCAGGAGCCCCGCAGATGTGTCCTGGACCAGCTCGTGTGTGTTTCAGCCTGTGTGTATCTTTGTGCGTGGCTGTGTGCGCGGCGCAGGAGGTGTGCTGGCTCGTGGGGTACGTCTGGGCTCTGCACCCAGGGCATATGACTGAGCATAGGGGACAGGGTACACCCTGATGCTACTCTCCCTCTCGTCCCATACCCTAATCTCTAAAGGCAGGAGGGAATTCTACCTCCCAGAACCCCTTTGTGCACAGATACCACCATGAGGAGTGTTTCTGTGTCTCTAATGCGCCACGACTGCCTGGTGCAGTCTGCATCAAAGCTTGTGCGAGGCATATTTTTATCAGGTGCACTTCTCAAAGCTGGTTTAACCTGTTAGTGTTGTTTGGACACACAACCGCAGTTACATGGTCTATGTACCCTTACCCTGTCTTTTAATGATGTTCTATTTAAATGTGAACTTCCTCAGAGATACTGACTGCTGAACCAACAGAGAGGTTTTTTAAATCCTTCATTGAGTTTCTGGGACACTGGGAGCTCCAGGACTGTGAGACCAATTCTTCCAGAGGGCGACGGATGCTGGTTAGCCCAGAGGGAGAGAAGTGGGGTGTGGTGAGATAGGCCTGATATCCCAGCTAGCAGAGACAGTGGAGGTTGACTCTGTCTTCTCAAGAGTCTGGAGGACCAGACATAGTGATATTCCTAAGCACTAGTGCTGTTGGGTGAATAATGAGCAGTCAAGTGGCCTCACAGAAGTGTTTCATTGTGGACTCAGAACAGGCCAGGAGCAGGCACAATCCCGGCAGTGAGCTCTTCTTTCTGAATTTCACTGAACCTGCCTCGTCCTGGTCAGATGAGTCTTTGCAGTGAGCCCTGATACGAAGGGTGGGCTCTGCTTCCTCCTGGCTTTATGTTGGATGACTATTATAACAGCACTCCCTTTCCCTTGTTCAAAATATAAGATTTAAAGTATTAAATAGGTGACATCAGGACTCCTCAGCACCTAAAACTCTGCACGTGAAATTCCTTCCCCAGACTGCAGGAAAGGCTTTGCTTCCATGGGAACGCTGGAAGGTATAATCCTCCATGTCTCACTGGCCATACAAGAAAGTTTAGAATGATTTGTGCAGGTTTATGTACTTTCAAAATTGTTAGGAATTCTTAAGAAAGTAGCATTCCATATCAATGTGGAATCATAACTTGTCAAAAAGCCATGCTGAAGGACTACTGAGTATAGGGAGTGCTGTAATTGGTATAGAAGTTTTAATTAGCACTGAGTGACCACCATGACTGGCAGGAGGCTGTGCATATGAGAGGGCTCACTGTGTCAGTGGGACTGTGTGTTGCATCCAGGAGGAATAATGGAAGTCCTTTCTGGAACTACTTGATAAACACAGGCAGTTTGATGTTACTGGGATAATAAAATTCTCTTCAAAGTATCCTAAATCAGCTAGGATTAACAAGAATTTTGCACATAAAATATAAGAAAGAAAAGTTTTTATTTTGTGCCAACTTTAACAGTCTCTTTAAATGCAGCATAGAAATAAAAAAAAATGTTACTTGTACATTTAATTATATTGTGCAAATATTATATCCTTAAATATATTGATTTGCACTAATTTTTATAAGTTTTTTTGTATCTTAAGTTGCTCTGTTCTTGTAGTTTTGATGGTAAAAATATTTTCTAAATATTTATTGAATCACTTACTGGTGAACAAAATTTTGAGGCCAGCACTAGGCAGTGTCTGAAATAAGCTTAAGTCCATTTGTACTGTACGTTTATCCATGAAGGTTTTAGGGTTGAAACAAAATTGTGTTCTGATTATTGTTTTTTGCTTATTTTAATACCAAATATTACTGTAATACAGCAAGCTAAATTTTGTACATATTGAGGGCTGAATCCCTGACCCCTATATAGGTAAATTTCACTCCTGAGCAGAAAAGTATGACAGTACTTATAAGTACAAATCATGCTGAAGAACAGGTATGGGAACTGAACCTTTCTTCCCACTGCCTGCTGTTAGGAGATCCTTTTCCCTAAGCATACAAAATCCTGGCCAACAGAAAAAAGAATTATGTGTGTGCAAAGGCTTGGTTTGTTCAGTCCCTTAAAAAAATCAGGATTTGGTGAAATAAACCACCTACTAATGAAAAAAATGTCAGGACTAGGAAAGGCCTTAAAGTACTGTGAAATGCCTGGTTAGCTTCCCATGCAGGTAACCTACTTTTTTGTTCTTAATGAAGGTTGTTTATTTAAATGGTGCCTCTGTAGTGCTCTTGTGTGCATTTTCTTCTTCTTGAAGAAACCTCAAATGTCTTGTTGTGCTAAAATATTTGCACCTTCCTACAGTATTTGATGTAAAATTTGATGTTGACTGTAAAAGAGTATGTGAAGGGTTATACTTGTACTTGTGATTGAAGGTACTGGCTGTCTTGCACATTAAAACTTTATATGTAAATTTTGATGCTGATTATTGTGCCGAAAACCACGCTATGAAAAGCCAGTGTCCATAAAGGAGACAGAGGAGTCCTGCAACTTTATTCAAATAAAGAGAGGAGGGAGAGTCCACTAGGGTTTCAGAGGACGAAGCCTCCTTTTATCCTAAACTCCCAGCCACATGTTGCCCTCTTCCTTTCTCCATTGGCTGAGGCACATCCTTCCCCAGCTGCCTTGAGCATGTCATTTTCCCTCAAAGTTCAGAAGCTAAAACTATCTAGGTTCTGCAAGAGACTTTGTGCTGACCCATTTTTCTATTGCCATAAAGTTCAGGAATACAAGCTGTAGTCAAACTGGGTTCTGTGACAAACTTGCAGTTTGAGGTTGGTAGAGACATTAAGACCCATCTCAAAGACATAAACACCCATTTGTCCTAAAGACCATCACCCACTGAATTGTTTGTAAAGACATTAGCACCCATCTTTCCTATTATTATTAATATTATTACAACTACATTAATTCAAAGAATGAAAATAAATTATTGGAGCTTACAGTGTACACTAATGGGCTATGGCTTGTTTACTGCCAGATGCACAGAGCTGTCTTTGAGGTACTAGCAATGGATGAAGGGTGTTTTCTGTGTCATTTTTAGGCCATTACAGAGTCAAACTGTCGTTTATTGGGAATTCTAGTCCTTGTCCTGCTAGGGAGCAGCTGACTGCACTGTAAGTCAAAGGCACCCAATGTCTTGATGGATTGGGTCTTAAGTGCCTCAACAGCTCATGAAAGCTGAGGCCATTTAGTTCTGGACTGAGTTCACTCCCACTTGCAAGCAAGATGATGGATCCGGATTGAGCACTAAAATAAAGAATTATGCTACCTTGTAGCATTTAACTACCCTATAGAGTCATCCTCTCGCCTTTGAATAGCGAGCCCCAGCTGTGCTGGGGCGGGGGACAGTGAGGATGGCACTTGCCTCTGCATGCTTCACAGCAGGGTGGGGAGAAATGGATCAGGAGGGAGGTCAAGCTGAGCCGCCTGCCAGACCACGGCAGATTTTAGTTGCCTGAAAGGAAAACGCACTGATTGTCAGAGAAAACAGATTTTTATTCTTTCCAGAAAGGGATTAGGAGAGGCTAGGGAATGCTCCTGTCATGTACCTGTACCCTGTGTGTGTCCAGTGAGCTGAGGTTTTCCTCCCTGAGGATTTGTACATTTACTTGCACCTTTTGTGGCTGTGCTGTCAGCAGCTAAGAGAATGCACAGCTCCAGGCAGCTCAGCCAGCAGTGGATTTTGGATATTTATATGTACAGCTAAGAAGGGGGGAGAGGGAGAGAGCATGTGTGCATGCTGCACTTTTTTTGTCTGACAGGTTCCCAGAATGACTGCATAGCACAGGAGGACATGTGCATGAAGGAGGCTGCACTGCAAGTTCAGCAGGAAGGAGAATATTTGTGACCAAGTGTAAAGGCTCAGTCCTTGTGCTGGGCGGGCTCGGGTGCCAGGTCTCCCCTGGGCAGGCACCGTGGTGCTCCATGCTCCTGCAGCCATTTCTGAGCTGAGGCAGCAGAAAGCAGGACATCCCTGCAGTTCTCAGGGGTCTGAGCTGTGGCTTTGCACGCTGTACTAGATCCAATTCTTCCATTTCTTGGCATCTTCAAATATAGGGCAGAAATGTTATTTTCTGCGGCTGTAACTACAGTAATACACTCTGTGCAATAGGCACCCGTGTTTCTCACTCACTTTGGCTTAAATTGGCTCTGGGGTGATGTCCCTGTATGGGGTCATGTTGTCACTGCATTCACTAAGGCAAAGGATATGTGTGCACCCTGGCTCTTCTTTCCCTTAACCAGGATTAAAAATGGTCCTGCCAAGGGGAGGAGCAAGAGAAGTCCCTGGGACTAATCAGTCCTGTAAGACACTAGCTGATTTTAAGTGTTCTGCATTAACTCTTGTCAGAGTTTTTTAAATGTTAATAGAAAGTGATCTAAATAGAAACCAGGGTATGAGGGCAATCAACTGTTTTGTTGGAGCAGAGGGGTGGAGAGAGAGAGACTGTATGGGGCTAACTCCTGAAATGCTCCTCCTGGGTGAATGACAATGAGGAGACAAAAAAAGGGTGTCCCAGAGCTCAGGCTTGCAAGTGTGAGAGAACAAAAGGCCTGCCCACCGACATCTGCTGCCTCTAGCATCTCCTGCATATCCCTGTTTTTCAAACACCTGGTCCCCAGGCCCTGCTGTCCCAGCCCCTGTGCTGCTGCTCACCCTGGAGAACAGGGAGGTGGTTAACCACTGAGGGAAGGTGAAAAGCAGCAAGGAGCTGAATCAAAGATAATACCACAAACAATTGATGTTCAGTGCCAAACCATCCATTAAACAAGAGAGATCATTCACCAGAGGAGCCCTGACTGGCTGTCCCCTTCTTAAGAAAGTCATTCCTTGGGTCCCCAATCTCCTACAGGCCTTCACAACAGGTTCTGGTGTTTGTTTCACCTCTACAGACAGTCACAAACACCTTCATTTCCCTTTCTCTCCTGACACATGTGCCCTTGCACATTTTCTGCTTGGTCTCTCCTTAACGCACTTAGTGCAGGGCTTCATGCACATGAGGGGTGTGAGGCTCTTTGTTCTCTTTCGTTCTTTTTAACCTTAGGAGAAACACATCCAGACTTGCAGTCTGTGTTTTTATGGTGCTTGACTCAAGCTTTAAAGAGGCTTCATCTCCACCAGTGAAAGCATTTCTGAAAAGCCAGTCCCCTCAAAGGTTACTGGGGTTGTGTGTTGACAACTGGGGCTATGCAGCAGCACCAGAGGAGAGAAACAGCACCTCTGCCTCTCCTACAGTGGGGATTGAGTGACCCTAGTCCATCTCCATCCCCAGCCAGCCACTCTGCAGCTCTTGCTGTAGGGGCTCTCCTGAAACCCCAGCTTATCTTCACTGCAGCAATGGCAAGCCAGACTTAAACTCACAGGACTAATCTTTGTCACTTTGTCACTAATCTTTTGTCACAACCTCTGGCTGGCCCATCAGTTTAGTAGTGTAGAGAGCACGTTTGAATGTTTTAGTGTGAGAATGCCACACAGTCCTGCAAACTGTAGTGTTTATCAGTCTGCAAAGGAGCGTTGAGAAAATCCAATCCTCCCACTTTGACGGCAGGAACTTGAGCAGAGCCAGTAGGAGATACCTGAGTCACGAACAGAAACACAGGAGCAGAGAAAACATACACTGGGGATGAAGGAAGGGAAAAGAGATGATTACTTGGATTATACTGGCCAAAAAGTGCAATTCACAGATAATCCCTGAAGTGAAATCAAGCTGTGAGGCCCATGCTCCCTAAAGTGTAAGGGTAAATCCATCCTCCAGCTTAATCTAAGTAGGGTCGGTGTCATTCCCTCTGGAGCTGCAGAGGGTCAGTGCAGTGATGGTGGGGGTGTTGCAGAAAGTCACTCCCCAGAGAAGTTCCTCTTTCCCACAAGTGACCCCACTGCAGCGGCCAGGGCAGGCCCACAGCAGCAGTGCTGACGGCCAGCTAAGGGATTACCTGTATTGATTCTCTAATAGCTGTCAAGGTGGAGGGAAAGACTACTCTGCCACAAGCTTGGAGCTCTTAGCTGAGCGGGAGCATAAACACCCCATTAAAGGTTTCATTCAATAGCAATCTTTACTAAAGTAAATGGACAACAGCAGCCCCCCTGCCCCCAAGTCCCTAATGCAAGAGCCATTATGGAGCAGGAAGGCAGCACGCAGGAATGTGTATTTCTGACATATCAGTTTCACCAGTAGACTCTTTTAATGAAAAGTGGATTTGGTTTTCAATTTTATTTTTTTGTCAGCGATGTGAAAACCCCAATGAAACAATCAAAGGGCAATCTGCTCTTTTTCCTGAGCCTCCCCCAAGCCTGAGGTTTGGCTGTTTCCCACTGTTGTACCCATCAGTAAGCAGAGTGGGAACATGGGCTGGCAGCATCCTGCTCCTGCTGCTACTGAGGATGGGCAAGATGGAAGCAGGGGGTGCTGGAGATGGCAACCCTGAATGATGCTGGAGGGCTTGGGGGCTTACTCTTCCATGAGCCGTATGCAGTGCTTGGAGAGAGACAGTCCCACCCCTGGAGGGCAAGATTTTACTTTTCTGGTGTGTCGGGAGCTGCCTTCTTGAAAGCTTCCTTCCTTCTGCTGGCAGCCAAAGAAGGTGTCACACCACGGCTCTGAAGGCAGCGGGGCCCACACAGGCCCTGCTGGGTGTCTTTGCTCCACACGCTATAACGAGGCAAATTGAGAAGTTTACTAGTCAAAATGAGTTTTTCTCTCTCTCAACTTTGGTGGACCTCCAGTCAAGAGTGGTATGAAACCTTGTATGGATATAATTATATTTATTCACAATAGGCTTCTATTTAACCCACGCCTCTTCTTCTAAGACTTCTTTCTCTTAGTTTCAGAGCTAGAGTAATCACACACAGAGTTAATGTACTACACACAAAACAGAATCCAGCATGAAAAAACATGCCTTTGAGGTAGAGTGGTTTCTTTACTCTCTCTTTCCATTAAAGAGAGAGTTCAGATGCCAGATCTGAAGGCACGGAGGCAACCTCAGAGAAAACTAGCCTGGTCTTACCTCCTTGTGGGGAAAGTCCCTGAATTTAGGGCTTTTAAGTTCCTTTTCTGTTTCCATGCTGATGTGACACTGTTATTACAGTGTTAATACAGTTTGTTTCTGTTTGTTGGATTTTTTCCACTGGTTAGGGTGACTGGCCAGATCTATTCAGATGGTCTGTCTATCCCAGTTTAGTTGCTGATGGTTTTGTAAGTGTAAGACATGAGCAGTAGGGCCTGGCATGACAAAAACATTCTTCTTTTTATGGCTTTCATTGATTTTGTCTCCTGGGAGCTGTTTTGGCCAGGATGTTGTTATGACAAAAAAAAAGTTCTATGAGAGGGCTAAAGGAGAACAGTTGTTCTTCTGAATAAGAGAAAACAATTTAATTTTGCAGAAATTAAGAAGAGAAGGAAAACTAAACTGACTCTTAGCATTTAAAACCTCCCTCAAAATCCATGCAGATCTTTTTGGTCTGCAGTGCTTTTCTTTAACTGTATCTTTCTGGTAGATGGATCAATTATTTTTCTAGCAGTGATGAGGAAATAAAAACTATTATAAAATCTTTAAACTTTTATCTTTGCATTTTCTTCGGTCTACATCTTTGGGAATCATCCTCCCAGCAGCAAAGTTTCATTAGGTTGGAACAATGGCAAGTTCCCTATAATGTATAGTGATGGTCAAGGATGATGCACATTCTGTGCTTTTAATCGCTGTCATAGAAGAACTCCCACCTATTTCTGTAATACTTATGACACAAAGTATTAAACTTTTATGTAAATAATCTTACACTAGGTGGGTTAAAATAAAAATGAAGTATTCTGGATTATGAGGTTCTGTTTTATATAACTGTATGATTGTACTGATAATCCCCTCCTCTACACGGTGTAAATATTTTCCAAGTCTATTTAGCATTCTTAACAGATTATTACTGACTTTTTGATTTTATTTGTATGTACATATAGACACATATATACGTGCATTTGTGTACATATAGGTATGCTCACGCATGTGTGTGATGTCTGTTAAAACTTGGAAAGTCAGGCAATACTGAATATTCAAGTAAACTGAATATAGAATTAATGACTATCCACTCTCAGTTTCATCACTACTTCGGATGGCATTCATGTTGCAAAAGATAATGAATTTGCTAAGGAGGTGCTTTTTAAGAAATGCTGTGACATTTAAACTAGGTACTCAACACTATCTAATTTTTCCTAGCCCTGAACTGAGTATGAGCAGAAAACTTCACAGCGACGGCAGATGGCAGTCACTCTTGTCCTGCTGCTGCTGACAGCTGCGGCTCCCTTGGGCCCAGTGGGATAATGGTTCACACCCTTCCCAGTCTTTATGTCGCGTTAATATTTGGCACCCCTTGCATATTTGAATTTTACATTCCCTAAACCCTTCTGTAATAGGAAAGAGCTGACGGTGCCCAGCTGAAGTGATAAGTCCTTTGAAGCAGCTTTGCTGGTAATACCTTTTAGCATCTGCTTTTGTGGAAGCCGCTCTACTGTGTTACTATATTGGTATTGATCTGTGCTGTGTAGGTCCGTATTTGTCAAGCTTTCAAAGACATATTATCAAAGATTTCTACATGAGAGAGTAATTAAAGGTCAACCTCATAAATAGTTATAGCCCTCAAGGCCAAAGGGGAGTTTTTACAGTCGTTAGAAACTCACCAGAAGTTTAACCTGCCGCAGTTTAATCGGAGGTGCCTCGGCCGCAGCTCGGTTGTGCGGGGGCTCAGTGAGAGCTCGGGCGCGGAGCTGGGCTCGGCAGGCCAGAGATGGGAGCAGGCTCTGCCTCTGCTCAGCCCCTGTGCACCTACAGCCATCATCTGCCCCTCTCTTGTGCTTTAGGGCAGGCGCCTCAGCGGGGCTCAGCGGCTATATGCGCTGTGTACACATCGCAGTCCCCGGGGGGCTGTGAGAAGGAGCTTTTAGCCCCCCGTTATAGCTGTGCCCACGGGAGGGAGGCAGGGAGGGAGGCACGCAGCAGCCCCCTGCCCATCGCCCCACCTGCCAGCGGGCTTCAATCCTGACTTGCCTTCAGCATCAGGCTCTCTCTTCTCATCGCTGCTCCTCCTCACTTGCAGGGTGTGGAGTAGAAGAAAATTAAGCAATTACACGGTTTAGCGGGCTAGTGTATGGCCCCAGAAGGAGGACAAATATTTTACAAATTCAACCCATCTTTCCCTTGATAAACATGGCATTTAAAGGTGTCAATGCTCCTGGCAGTCAGCTCAGTTAACTACTTTCAGAGTGGTAAGGAGGTCTTTTAGTACTATTCATCACCTTAAAGACTGTGCTCTTCACACATCGTTTCTTGAGTTTGGATTATTTTATATAAATCTTTATATAAACAAATTAAGAGGTTCATTTTTTTTTTTTTCCTAAACAGCTATAAGACTATTGCAGGCTTTCACCTGTTTAAATCCACATAGATAGAAATATATCAAGAAGTTTATTGGGTTTTTTATACCTGGCTCTTTAAAGATTCTTTCACAATCAAATACTTAAAATCCCATAAGAAATAGCGTGTGTGTGCAGTCTATTTGTTAATTCATTTTATATTTTATATAGTAAAATATTCAATTAACTTATAATTGCAAATGAGAACCTGTCAGATGCTGTCTTTTGTGACCGGCCATCCAAAACAAGGCAAAATATTTCTGAATCAGCTCTAGGAATTAGAATCTCAGTGGAACTTGACTTGCTGAGGTATGGGATGAAAACTCAGGATTTTTCTAACACTTTCGTTTGTATCAGGAAAATACACAGACTTTGCTGGCCACTGTTTGTAAATCTCTAACGTGCATTTGCAATGGAAGCATCTCCAGGTAAAGGATTTTTCTAATATTTAAACATCATGTTCTTTGGAAGCATCACTTGGAGAGGGAGTGGCATTCTTTCACAATCGATTAATATGTTTAATAGGAAAATGCTGACTTCCTGTACTGCAGCTTGAGAGCAGGAAAGCAGATATCACAGACAGTCAGGACACATTGATGGTGGTGGGCACATGATTTTCACACAGAAACAGAGGCTTGATGCTCAGCTTCCCCCAGGGCCAGTAGATCATGTGTCTGTGAGACAAATTATTGTGTGTGACAATAAAAAAAATCTGTTAGGAGACTTGTCCTGCTGATTGATGTGAGAGGATGGTAAAATCAGATTTTCCAATGAGTGTCACTTCGGAATTAACAAAGCTGATAGGAATGTAGCCAGCAGGAACGTTAATTTCTCTAGGAATGAGTTTCCTCCCCTCCTCCTGGGGGCTTATTGCCTGCACTAATAGGACCTTGGGTCTTTTCCTGATAGATGCCTGAATGTCAGGCAGCAGATTTTAGGATAATCATGACAATGATTCTGATAATGGCCGGCTCTGTAGCCTAAAGCTGGCAATGGGGAGTGTGAAAGCATCTTGGCCCCGGCAGGCACAGCACTTTCCTCCCTTCCTGCTGTGAGATTATCTCCACCCTCAGGAGTTTAACCTGCTATGAGGAACAACCTTCTTTGACTTGCTCTGTTCTGACACTGGAATTGTCATGTAGGGGTATTTTAAAACGTCCCTATTGATTTCACTACAATGGCTCCTTTGCAACACAATGACCCCAGTCCTGGAGTTT
Source organism: Vireo altiloquus (assembly GCA_013396875.1). Classification (NCBI taxonomy): domain Eukaryota; kingdom Metazoa; phylum Chordata; class Aves; order Passeriformes; family Vireonidae; genus Vireo; species Vireo altiloquus. The sequence continues at coordinate 91,987 of VZRF01011342.1, forward strand.
CTGGCCCGGCTGAGCGGGTCTAGGCTGCACCACTGGCTCCCAGCTGTGTAAAGCAGGCTCTGGTCCAGGTTGGTCTCTTCCAAGACTCACTCTTGCTAACTTCTGAGTGCCACCTTCTCCAAGGCACTCTTACAGCAGTCAGGACAAGGTGGAAGCCTGCAACAGTGGGAAGTATTGGAGCTATTTTGATGACCTTCTGTTACTCAGTGGTTTGTCTGCTGAAAGAGGACTTTCTCAAGGTACTTAAAGTGGGACCAGGGCTGATTGTCCCTGCCAGAAAGTTGGGAAAAATAGAGCAGTTTTATTTTAATGTCTCAGTGTGATGCCGATTCACACTTCTTGTCCTTAGATCTTCATAGGCTTGTGTAAAGACAGATGAGGATAGCAGTTGTTATTTTCGAAAGGGGTGGGGAGGGGGAGGGCGAAGAGGCACAGATCAGTTAAATTATTTTCTTTACACTGCGGAGACTGATGCCCAAAGTAGAGCCCAAATCCCTGTTAATGGACCTCAAAAATAATTACTATACAGAAGTGAGAGACAAACACGTGCTTCCCGCAGGCAGCTTTGCCTCCAAGCTGAAAACAGCCAAGGGAAAGAGCCTCAGGGCATGGGCTGGAGGGAGCTGCAGCAGCACGTGTCATCCCCACAGCCTGCTGGGCACCAGCCTCTGCTCTCTGTGCTGTCCAACACGTTGCTCCTCGCCGTGTATGAAGGGTGTGTGCGGAAAGAGCAATAGAGGAACAATGTCACCCGCGCAAGTGATCTATTCTAAATCTCAGTGGCTTAATCAGCAGATTAACACATTTGTAACCACTGTTTTCTATTTCTTCATTGATTCAGTCCAAAGCAATAAAAGTTTTCCTCTTGAACATTTTGCTGTCCTTGTCTTTGTCCTGCTGCAAATACCTTCTTAATCCCATTTGTTCCATTCGTTTTGGCTTTCCATGGGCAGAGCTGACATTTACGTGCTTGGTGATGCCCTTTGCTGTAACATTGTATATGTTCCTCTGTAACCATGTTCAGAAACCTATCTAATAATCTTAGATAATATTCCTAAATATCTTAGATAATATTCCTTCGTTTAGAAAAGCTGGGAGTAGGGCATCTAACCCACTGCAGCTGGTGCTCTAGTAGCTCTTCTGAATACCCCAGTCAGGTTGCTTTCAGCTGCGTGTCTGCCTCTCTTTAATGAACTTATTTTTTATAGGATTTTATGTATACTTGGAATTTCCTTCTGCATTGCTGACTTTTCTTTTGCACAGACTTTCTTCTTGGAGATGAAGCCCTTTTGTTATTTTAAATAGTGAACAAATCGACACAACTTCGTAGCTACTTAAACCTTCAAGATTACAATTAGGACATATATGGGAAAGGATCCAAGACAGACAATATTTTTAGAAGAAAGTCAGATGTATGGATTGCTTGATTAAAACTCTACTGTCTGCTGTGTCACTTATGATGCTTAGAATTTGCTCCTTTATTAGCAAGTTCTTTAAAAAAGAAAAAAAACCAAAACAACACCAAGCCCTAAGCTTTGTGTTGAAATTCTTATTGTGTGTTGCACCTCTTATTTTCCCAATAATATTCAGCAGTTGCTCTCCGTATGACCTCACTCTCAAGGCCCTGATGGAGAGATAGTTGAACTCCCGGTGCAAAACCACTTTTTTGAGTTAAAAATGTTTTCTCCACCTCAGCCACAGAAAGCAGGATGTACTATATTGCAGAATTTAGCTCTGCACAAACATACGTGTGTGTGTGTGTTTAGAAAAGCTTGTTGGAGTTAAGACAGTCAAAATGTATTAGCCATAATGAGAATGTTACATATTTTCAGATTTACAGTTCACCAGAGCTGCACAAAATACACAGGATTTTGCGTTACTTGAGTTAAAAGCCTAAATTTGCTATAACAGGGTAATAAAAGATGTGCCTGAAGTTTGAAGTGAAATGAGCCATCACACTTTCCTTCATGTTTTGCAGTACACAGGATTTACTTTGTTAAATAGGTATATTGATAGCTTTTAATAAATAGTTTGATATATGTGAATTGACAGCACCAAAGGTAATGGGAACACATTAATTTTCAGTCATTTTATATTTCTAATGAAGTATAAATTAAAGTCTAATAAAACTGTGATACCAGTGCCTTTTAAGCTGTTTCAGCCAGACTTCAGACAGCCATTTTGACTTTTATTAATTTTAATCAGTTTAACTGACCATTTCAGTTCCTGATTTTTTTCTATCAGCAAATCAAAGAAACTGTCTTTCTAGGCCCAGCATTTGTCAGACAGTGAAGATTTCTCTTGGATAAAAACATAGCTTTGAGGGTTAAATCTTAGAACTGGTTCTTCATGACAGGACTTCCCAGTATCTGTGAAATTTGCCTTGGGATTTTCATGGATCAGCACAGAACTGAGAGACCATCATCTCCACATCTGAAAAATTTTACTCTGCTTCATTTGAAGAAGTACAGCACTCCAGGTATGGCACTTAAGCAATTTTGCTTCCTCTGGTCATGGTATCTTTTATCTAAGGAACAGGATGAATACTTCCAGGCTCCACAAGATCAACTGGTTTCTCACTGATACGGGAAATCCCAACAGAAAAAAAAATAAGCAGCTTTTTGAAGAATTCCCATGGGGTATCCCAGGAGGAGAGAGATGGAGCTTTTTGTGGTCTTTTTAAAATTCACTTCATGGTTTTGAGGTTGAGCGTTTTGTTTTGCATTGGTAGTGGGTTTTTTAGACCACAGATGTCCTTGGCAACTCCTCATCAATAAACTGTTACAAAGCCCCTGCTGTACTTTGCCACAATGTCTGTAAGCCTGGGAAAAAAAAAAAAAGAAAAAAAGCCCAAATGAACCCAAAGAGATGGAAAAAACATTTCCTCATATGAAGGCTTCTTACCAGAAATTGATTTCTTGATTTTTAAATGCCTTTTAACATAAATATATTCCCATTACACCTCAGGTTTCAAAAACTAAGAACATATATGAGTGACATCTGTAAGTATATCTGCATGGAACATATGTGCCCTTTTCAGTGATTCTATTGAACATATCTCATCCTAAGAAGTGTGACCTTGAGATGTTTTTGTTTCAGTAAACTCAGCCTGGTTAGAAATCTTCCATTAATGTCCTAGAATGAAAGCTATAGCTCAGACTCCTGGGATGAATTTCACTGTCCTTTCTACACTGCAGTCTGTTTGTTAAAATGCATGCTGAGTGAGACAGCTCCAACCTGAAATATTTGATTTGGTTTTGGAGTGATACCATGCTCATCAGATCTTTCCTTCCTGCTGCAATTTTTATTTTTTTTTAATCTCGTTCCTTATATTTATTTTAGAATAACATTTCCACATACTTGAGAGAAAGAATATAGGAAAAAAAACCCCTTTTTTTCATTTCTTTTATATATAATCAGATATTTTCCTAGTTTTCTTCACTTTGTTGTATTCATGTTTTTTCCCTCCTAGGCACACATGAAGAACGCAAAACATTTTACCAAAACACGGAGCTCCCACATTTGATGAGCAGATTTACACTCTTTAAGCTATGAATGCTTTGGCAGGTAACTAACTACCTGATATGAAAATGCATCATTTGATAAGGAGTTTCAGTGTTATAGGTCCAGGCAGATTTTGGCTAGCCTGTTGTTGCAGTCCCAAGGAACACAAGGAAAGAACATTTAGCGGTTACTATTGAAACAGGGCGACCTGGATTGGAATGGGATAAATAATTTGTGATAATAGTATTGTGAAAACAAAGGTAATTTTACTGAATATCTTCTAAGTAATTACTACTGGCATTGCTTAGATTGTTGGGCAGTCTAGGGGTGCTAGCAGAGTCAGATCTAGGCTGTGGTTTGTACCATGCACACAGTGGGTTGCCCTTGAAGCCTTCTCCTGGGCTATTCCTTCCCCAGCACACTAGATGGACATATTCCCCGTGACCTAAGGAAGGCTTTTCTACCAGACCTGGCAGGTCTGGTTGCATTGCAGGGAAATGCATACCAGATCAGATAACGCCGTTCTTGGTGTCAAGAGCATTAACCCAGAAAATGCTTAGGAAGACCCTCACCCTATAGTCCTTGGGGGCATGGATCCCTGAGGGCATGGATCCCGTAAGACACAACATGTCCTGATGTCAGCAGTGGAGGTCACCGGGCTGGTGGCAGTATCTGGACAAAACCAGCACCCCTGCAAACTGGTGTCTGCACAGAAGCGAGAAACAGGCTCTCACTGAATGACTCCTGAGAAGGAATGTCAGTCTCTTTCTGGGCCTCAGCAAACCCTGGTTTCCTCTTCTCTTGCTGTAGCCAGTTGTGCTCAGCCTCACAGCATTGGGTGATGCATGTAAGGGCTTGGCAGCAGGAGCTGATTGTTCTTTCAGTGCTGTCTGCCATCAGGATTGCTCTCTGTGTCCTATGATTATTATCTGGCTTGCATGTTTATGAGAGGGGTGAGGGGCAACTGGAACAACGGGGGAACAGGTAATGGGAAACAAGGACAAGCAAAAGGTGTCTGTTGCTACCTGAATATCTGTAAAAACGAGGCTGGGTTTTTTAGGGATCTTATCAGAGCAAGGTAAATGTCAAGGGGGTAATGGAGGNGTCCTGATGTCAGCAGTGGAGGTCACCGGGCTGGTGGCAGTATCTGGGCAAAACCAGCATCCCTGCAAACTGGTGTCTGCACAGAAGTGAGAAACAGGCTCTCACTGAGTGACTCCTGGGGAGGAATGTCACTCTCTTTCTGGGAAAGGAGAGGAGAGGTTCGGAGAGGAGAGGAGAGGTTCGGAGAGGAGAGGTTCGGAGAGGAGAGGTTCGGAGAGGTTCGGAGAGGTTCGGAGAGGTTCGGAGAGGTTCGGAGA
>VZRF01011342.1:96970-155739 GCA_013396875.1 Vireo altiloquus
GAGGAGAGGAGAGGAGAGGAGAGGAGGAGGAGAGGAGCACGTTTACAGGGAACAGAAAGGCATTGGGGTGGTGGGAATAATCGGGTGAGGTGGATTGGAATCTCGATAGGTGTTAAGCCATAGCTGCCTGAATTTCTCGGCCGGCCTTGAGAAACCTAAGCCAAAAGTGTCTGGAGACCTGTGCACTTCTCTATAAGCTGTGAGTGCCAAGACCCCTGCAGTCACATTGCTTCTCAACACCCCTTGGATGTTCATTAAGCCTTTGTGACCTGTTCCAGCATGGATGCACTGACTGCTGCAGCCATCCTCTGTCCCAGGCAGGCAGCCCCTGGTGCCAACAGCCTGTGCTGACTTTGTACGATCAGTTTAGGTGCACTTTCCCTTCTTCACGTGTTTGACTTCATTTTGAAGACCAATCAAATCTGCATAGTGTGATTTAATGAATGAAATGATTATTGAAAGCTGCTTAAATGCTTATCTTGACCAGTGAAGTATGCCTGCCCCTGTCCTGTGCCAGTAGGAGTTGATCAAACAGGTTGGGTAGTGCATCCAGCCTGGCAGACCCTCAGGATCTTCTGCTGGCAGCAGCTGGGCATGAGATTCCCTTGCAAAGCTCAGTTGCCAGTAACAAATCTGGCTTAAAATCTTCTTGCTTCGATTTAACAGCTTAGAGGAAGTGTTCTTAATTTGGGCTAATGTGGAATTCTACTTACACCTTAATTGTGCCACAATATAAGTAACTCACACCTCTAGCTTTGCAGAACCACCTGCTAGTGAAGCCAGATTATGCTGCTCACCTCCCCCTTGGAGTTCCTAAACTCTGTTAGGATTTATCAGCACACTGCTCCTTTCTGGTTTGCAGATGGGAGGCTGAGGCATAGTGAGCTGTACAGCCTCTTTCGTGCAGATGCCTCTTCCTGACTCCTGGTGTTTAGCCATCAAGGCTAGGATTTTAAACTCCTCATAAGTTCCTTCTAGGGCAATGTGACTCCAAATTCTAACAAATGAGCAGTCCCATATCTCACATATCAACTATTGACCTCAGCTACAGACTGATTTCTTCTAATACCCCAGGAGAAGCTAGGAATCAAAGATTTGTAGGATGGCTTTGGGGGGCTGTTAATGCAAGGAAAAACACTGATTCTGCTTCTTCAGTAAAGGCCATCATCAGTAAAGATGAAATCTTCATGATTTACCTGGCACTCGCAGCACGATGTTGGACTCAAAACCCACTAGCACACGTGCAGAAGGATTTTACATGGCTATCATAGGAGTTGATCAAAACCAGATCTACCTGCAGCCTATGCATGATTTTCATAGGACAGAAACTTCATGTGCAGCTTTGTTTCACTGTAACCCTTGCATTATTACTACCCTGGCCTAACTGAGCACAGACATATGAAAAACGTGATTTCATACCTTTAGGAAACTAAAGATTTGAAGCCATTGTACTCAAATACTAGTGGCTCATGTAAAGCTAGGAAATGCAGACACTAAGGAATTTTTAATGTTTTTCTAAAATTGTGCTTTAGGAAATTCACCCTTATAGTGAGGTGCCATGTATTTATATTTAAAAGTTCAGAGAACTAGTAACAGTCCAGGAATTAAAGTATTTTTGTAGAGTTTTCTACTGAGTAGCAGGAAAAGTGTCTAATTTCTTTTCAATCATGTGGCCAAATGTGATAAAAGCCCACTTCTACCCATGTTTTGTTTTCCAAACGCTCCACAACTGGATTTGCCTGGAAGCAGCCTCTCTAATGGAAAGGATCCCTAAGAAAGAAATGTCACTCCCCATCAGTGATACTGTACACAAAGGCAGGCACTGAAAGGCTCAGGCGACACTCCTGCACTGTAGAGCTGAACAATTGATCCTCGACACAGCACTATTAAGAGTCCTTGATACCCTCTACCTCCAAGAAAATGTATTGTACAGAGAATTGTGGTTTGTTGTCAGTGGCCTGTGGAAAGCATAATGGAGGTACTTGTTACTATGGATTGTTTAGAAAGGCAGACATTAATGAGAACAAAAGAGCTGCTTATGTGATCAGAAAATGAAAACCCAGTGAAAACTAGAATAACAATGGCATTTAATGAGAAGCCCTTGGGTCCTCCCACACATCCTACCTGTGCAGCTCCCCTCTTGCAGACATTCTTAGCACAATACAGTGCTTTAAAGGTTTGTTATTCAGATGTGTTTGGTCTGGAAGTTGTGTGTTTCTATTTGGAGAATAAATGGTGGATAGTTAGCATCCAGCATCAATCTCAGGTGCTGATTCTTATCCTGAATGCAAACCAGTTGTGCACTGCTGACAAGTGTGCTGCGAGCTGTACCCTTTACTGTCTTTGCTATTGCCAGGACTGTCTGCTACAGGTGAAAGAATATTAGAGAGGTCTTTTTGTCATACTTTTTTCCTACTTTTTCTTATACTTCTTTGCTTTCAAACCAATGTGTGTACAGATAGGAACTGGACTCAGTAACTTTTGTGGGTCCCTTCCAACTCAGGATATCCTATGATTCTGTAATTTCTCCTCCCTCCCCCCCGCAATAGTTGAAGGAAGCTAGACCAACCCAAAAAACACAGACAAGAGCAGTACTTTTCATAATATTGGGTAGAGATACTGTAATGTGAAATCTCTGCTGAACAGACTTTTGGAGACCTTCAAATCCCATTTTCACTGTCAATTCTGCTGCAAGGAAAAAAAAAAACACAACAGCTATGAACTGTGCAACATTCACTTGTAATGAAAATATGTGAAATGGTCGTGATGGTCAATCACTGAGTGGAAAAGCAGCAGTCTGAGAAATGGAGTTGCCTGACAGTCCACGGCTGTCCCAGCCATGCTGAATTCTCTGCTAGCACATTCAGATCATCTTGGGGAAGAAAAAAAAAGCCTGACTTCATTTTGCCAAGCCTTTGGAAGCGTTTAGGCCTCCAGCACCAGTATAGTGACAGAGTTTGGGACAGAGGAGCTGAGAGGCACAGATGTGCCATCACCTCCCAGCTCTGTTTCAGCCGCCCATAGTTACACTTGCACTGACTTATCTGTGTGCTGGCAGCTCTGAGATAATCCTTCAGCATTGAAATATATCCACAGGCATCCGTAAATACAATGAAAGGCACTGCTGGCTCTCCCTGCTTCTGGACAGGTTGAGGGAGGGCTGTACATGAGAGAGCATGGGTCTGCCATGCCCTCCCAGTGCCATTAGCATTTTGTGCAGGAAATTGTTAATTCCAACACAGTGGGTACCATTTTCCACAAGAAACAGCTAAATATATTTGGAAGAAGGCAGCTCAGCACAGAGGTGCCACCAATAGGCCACCATCAGTATAAGTTTTATTGCTGATGTGGTCCAGGTAAGACAGGTGGTGACAAAATGTCTTCCTGAGCAAATATATTCTTGATGGGTAGTTTTAATTTTGCAGCTATGAAGAAGTAAAGAACAAACGGTACATGGCTCCGTGTCTTCAGATAAAATTGCTATCCTTAGTTTGCCCTTCCACAGTTCAGCATCAGTGCATTATTGATTGGAATTAGGAAGTTAATAAGGTTTGGGCTAATTAATCAGATGGGTAGGGACTGGAACTGCACTGCAAGGCTTAATCAAGTCATCAAAGCTCTCAAGCCGTGAAGAAGGTAATTAAAGGAAAAGAATGCCTGTTATATAGTAACAGGAATCAGGGAGAGGCTGAGAGCAAGATAGAGAAGCTCCATTTTCTTTTGCACACTTTTCTGATATAAATCAGACCAAATGACCCGGGTATGGTGCTCAGCTTCCTATCAGCAAATTAAGTTGGATGAATTTATAAATCATGTCAGAGAGGAATTTAGTCCAGCTAGTCTAATTGCCAAGAAATCTATGTTTGCTTGTAGAAGCTGGGGCTTTTTACAATATCAAGGCCTACCTCACAATCTCTTACTGCCTGGGACTGTTATCCCAAGGTTTCTGGATGTGGAATGAAGCAACATGGCTTATAAACCTATTTTTATGAAAAAAAAAAAAAAAAAAAATCTGTTAAGGCAAAATTGATTATTGTAAAAGTGTTATATTGTGGCCTATTTAGTGCTTACTATAGAAGGCCAAATCTCAAACTTTCTTTATGTGACTGCTTTGCTGAAAGTAACCTAAGCACCACAGAAACCTTAGTGGTTTCATTAAGAAGCAGGTTTTATAGCCTTTCTGGTTGTATTTTGCAGCCCATCTCACATTAAAAATAATTCAGACAAGGATTTGCTTTTTTCTTAAAAGGTCATACAAGAAATAACTACTAATGGCCTAAAAATAGCACATTTATAGTCAGTGATGGGTCTAATGTTTTGGGACAACTCACCACAGTGAGATGAAGTAGCAAGTCACTAACATCCAGTGACAATTTATGTGTTATTTCAGAATTACGTGAAATTTCAGAAAAAGAAATTCAGTAACTTCTAGTAAGTTTAATTCTCTTTTAAAAACTAAAATACTCACGTTTAAAAGTTTTTATTATAAAAAGAAATAAAATAATATTTTGAAGGGAAATTCAGACAAGTATTTAAAGAAACTGTCACTAAAGAAATGAGTGTAGTAAAGGAATAGATGAATTTTCATGAGCTGACATTCTCATCCTATGTTCTTACCTGGGGGGACTTTGATTTACAAGTGCCTAGCAAAAAAAAAAAACAAACCAAGAAACAAAAAACAAACAAAAAAGCCCCAAACAAACAAGCAAACAAACAAACACAACAAAACCCAAGCCAAAACCCCCACAAACATTGTAGTAAAACATTTATAACACAGAAAAGTAATGAAGATTAGTGAGGTAAAAAGTATGTATAGATTAAGTCTGCTTCAATAACGAAGTAATGGCCTTTAAATATGTATTTTGGAATAGAACCGTTTAAGAAATTAATTTCTGTTTGTGTAGCTCTCCTACATATACATGTTTAATAATTAGGGTCTGACATGTGGGATTCAGATGTTAGGTTTTTTGTCTATTTTATTTTCAGCTTTGGAGAGAGATGAAATCAGACTGAACTTGCTTCTGGAGTAGGGGATTAAATCCATATGTTTAGATTATACTGATTGATAAATTCAGCCTGCAGTGAGTATTCTGTGTATTAAGGAAAATTGCTCAGGTAATTTCGCCTGCGTTTTTAGATGGAACTGAAAGGGAAAAGTGCTAGAGCTGAAGATCATATGTCAAGTTTTGGATTTAAGTTCTGTGTTTCGATGAGCAGTTGACACTCACGAACACAGGCTTGTCCATTAAAAAGAAAAGAAGCTCTCTGCTCCTGCCAAAACCTGTCATGTGTCCCATAGGCAAGTCTGGTGGTGCCTTCTGCAATCATTCACTAATGAACTGTGACTTCAAGGTATCAGCAAACAGCACACAGTGTCTCACATCCAGATTTTTAACCTGGACTAAACAGTATTTGCTTGGATGGGCTTTATCAGGATGATGTTGAAACGTGTCTTTCTAATACTTGTTGCCTTTAAAATAAAATCAGCCTATTAGTGCAGAATCACTGATATTAGGAATACAATGTTACTGAAACCAAAAAGGAAAATCATCTTTAATTTCTGTCTGTAAAGAGGATACTTCCTTTAAAGACCTCCTTCTGTTCTACACATGTACACTTATATGCATTTCTAATCCTTCTTGCCTTGGAAAGCCACAGTAAGAACGACAGAATAAGAGTGGTTTTAAAGAGATACATACTGGAAAATATTACTAAAAATGAAGATATCTTTACATGCATTGCTGACTAACACTTTGGTATGAAAGTCTGCAGAAAATGCCATCAGTTCTGCTGGTCAGGGTTTTGGAAAAAGGCTGTAAGAAATCTATAAATTCTACCAGCTAATATTTTGGTGGAAATATAGGAAATATATTAATATCTCTTTCATGTGAAATGCTACATATTTCATGAAGCATCCTTGATACACTTCAAAGGTATGAAAATAAAAAGGAAGAAAAGCCTGTATTTTTATAAGTTCAAACAAATGTGATGTCCAGAAATAATTAAGGTTTCCTTCACATATAAGCAGAACAAGGACATAAGATAAATTTTATCTTTCTTGGGAACTAATAAATTAAGTTTTTTTAAGATCTAAGTTAGAAAAAATTGTATCTCTGAATGATCATTCATGTCTCCACGTTCAATGAAAATATGAAAACAGTCATAGAAAACTACTACTTCTGATACTTCTTCAAGTTTTCTGCCACTTGTGTTTTCATGAGGTGAGTTTGCATTAAACTTTTTTGTTAACAGAGTCCTTGAAGGAATATTTCTAGTGTGAGTTTATCAAGTTGTTTTTGGAGCAACTTTTACCACTGCCCCCAAAAAACCCACCATAGCAATAAATGCAATTATACTCTGTGGGAAGGGTTCTTCTTTTTACTACTTTTTAAACTAGCTCTTTAACAATTTCACTGAAAAATAAACAGAATAATATACTTCAGACCACACTGTGCTAGAGGGAGGTAATCCCAAGGTTTATGTGAATGGCTTAAAACGTAACCAAATTTCACATCACCAAGAGATCGAGTGTGCTCATATCTATGTCTCCACAGCAACAAAGCAGCTGTTTTATCAGCCGTAAATGAGGGCTTAATTAACATCACAGGTTTCCACAAGCAGGGTAATTCCTTTGCTGTGTGCCAGGGCCCTCCTGGCCTTATGAAGCCATAACTTTGGCAGTTCACACCCAGGATTCATTCATCAGGACTCTGATGGGTTTGGTAACATAGCCACTCACCTTTCCTGCTTGGATGTCAGGTTCCCAAGGACTTGACATCCACTACTGACTCATCTTTCACAGGTCACTGAACAGCTGGCACCTGGTGCCACCACGAGTTATGTTCTAAGCAGTAGTTACACAGAACTGAAAACCTCAACAAACATCAGCAGTCCCTGAATAATCCAGTTATTTCTCCAGTTGGTGAGTAACACTGATGTACATAATCTTCACCCAAACAACTTCTTGGGTAGGGCCAAAGCCTCCTTGCATGCACTTTCATGTGCTCATTTGAGGTTAAACTGCAACTGATCTAATGAGAATTTCAGAAGTATAAAGACTGGAGGCAGAGTGAAGGTGTTTTGAATTTCAACCTGCATATAGAAACAGTAATACCCATATGTTCATTCTGCCTGTTATGAAGGATATATGGCCTAATGCAAAACCATTGGCAGAGGCTTGGAGAAAAGAAAACCAGCATATGAGGAAATATTAAGAACTGAGAACACCAGCAAGATTAGTATTAGCCAGGTTTAAAGTAAGGATAACCAATAGGTGTTTGCAGTTTGAATTGATCTAAAGGGATAAAAAGCAAATGCATCAATCATGAACATAATTGCTATTGCTGGAAGTGTGCAGGGTCTATAGGCAGCTGATACATGAACAGAAGCACTGACACCATCGTCCATCATTAATGCTGAGTTTATCACAGTAACACCAATAATTGCTGCAGTCTTCTGTCTCAGGCAGACAGGGCTCAGTGGTGTAAGTTAGGAGAATGGGAAGCAGAGATATTTGACATCAAACAGACTTTTAATAGAATCATAGGATCACAGAAAAATAGAATATTATAATGGTTTGAGTTGGAAGGGGCCTTTAAAGGTCATCTAGTTCCACCACCGCTTCAATGACCAGGGACATTAGACCATGTTAATCATTCATTGCCAAAGTAGTTTGAGAGTTAGCCTTTCAAAATTATAACCAGATACTTCTTTCTTTGTTGCTTTGGAAATATCCAGCACTCATAGCATGGGGTTAATGTTTTTTTCCTGTTCATGCCTAGTTTAATGATGGTATTTGCTTCTTCCTCCCAGTTTCCTTCATAGAGAGAGCTATCATCCAAGTGATTTGTGAAAGACCATACCCAGTTTTAATAGGAGAGTTGCAAATAAAGCAATAATTTATTGTCTTGGAAAGACTTTTATACTTAAATATGTAAGAAAATAGGTCTATTATCTTCAGTATTAATTTGTTTTTTAGAATCACTGGGCTTCTAACAGAGTGGAAACTGAAATCTGTCACTGAGAGTTGGGTAAATATCCCTCTTGTTTGTGAAATGAGGACATAATCCGTTTAATCCTTTGTCTGAGATAGTTTGGTTACCTGAGCTGATACCACCTGATATTTCTCTGGAGGTGCCAGTAGCATAACAGCTTTGTGCTGGGTCCTTGACAAGACTGTTTTCACTTAAAGAAGTGAATTAGCTCCTCCACTGTCTCCTCCATTGCTTCAAGCAACTGAAACAATGACAGCAGTAACAGTGGTTGCTCGAATGACCTTCAGGAAAGTAGCTATTTTTAATTTTAGTATAAGTATTAACATTACTGTCAGTGTTATATTCCAGGGCTGGTATGGACTTTGCAGTGTCATGAAGAAACTTCATTTTCTTTAATAAGAAAAATGTTCATGTCTTAAATTCTTGAGAGCTGGAGAATATAATTTTGTTAAAGCATCTGACCACACTTACATAATACTCCTTGCACTACTTTTCCTTAAGGGAACAAAGATATAGCCTCTTATTCAGTCTCATTATTCTAAATGCTTTAGGCAAAGACACCTTAGTGACTAGAGAGCAAATCTTTTCCTGGGTATGTGATATGTAAAAGAAGATCTATGTTACCTAAGCAGTGCTACTGTCCATGAGTAAAACAAGGTACTTGTGCTCCCAGGCATCCACATAAATGTTATAATGTTGTACCTTATGGGTCATTCTTCCCAACTCCAATGCTTCATGTTAAAAAATTGGGTTCATACCCCTTAGATTCATAGGGTAGGTTTGAGGGGTCACTCCATTGACTTAGGGTAAACCAGGGTTGTGGTGGGACTGTGGAACCAACTTTTTGGAGTCAACATAATGAAAACCTGTACTTGGCTCACATGCTCCAAGTTAGAAGTTAAACTTCCACAGCTGTAGGCTAGACAAGGGATAAAGTCAGCGCTGATTAATTAAAGGATTTACATCTTCATCATTATTTTCATGTGTTAAAGTTCTGTTTCTTACCACTCATTATTTGTTGTATGTTGATATCATGTAATAAATTTGCACATCGTCATTATCTCATCTCTAAGAATAGTGTTTCTTAACAAAGGTTAACAGTAAATCACTTAGAGCCGAGAAACTTAAAACAGTTTGAAATGCTGTGATTTGTCACAGCACTCAGTTTTGTAAAAGATGGGCTGAAAGAACAGATAAGCTAATATGCTCAGCAGGAGCCAGACTTATCAGAGGGATGTTTTGCCATTTAGTGCAGTTTGATCAAACAAACAGCAAGAATAAAAGAGAGGAAGCAAAACAAGGCAACAAATAAACAAACAAGATTTAATTTAACTCACCATTTTTGCTTTGAAAGTGTTATTTTCTACAGGTTACTTCAACTGCATTGAGAAGGCCTAGAAGTCTGGCTGGAACACTTAGTATTTAGTATAATTCTTAGAGTTAGCAAATTTTAAAGTGCCACAGAAAGGGAGTCCCCTTTGAGTTGAGAATGGCGTGCCAATAGTATGCAAGGCAAAGCTAGTTATGCCTGAAAGATCCCTTCTTGAAGGTATGTATTGTGTGACAGAGGATGGACAAATACTCAGATATCTTCTTCCCCTGTGGGAATGACTGTAGGGCTGTTGCTGAGCAGTGCAAGGGAAAACGAAAGGGAGAAAAAGTGTTTAGACTTTTCCTGTGAATAACCTTTTTCCTGTTTTGTATTCAACTGTAATACTAAGTGAGTTTATCCATTAAGGTGTAGTAGGACATTTATTATGTGGTGATCACTTCTAAAGATAAATCCTTTATCTTTTGGAATTGATGCTTATTAATGTTGGCCTAATTGTGATCTTAAGCTGTCACTCATTTATTATTTATCTTCAGACCCTTTAACCTGCTTCTCTATCCATTTTAACAAACAAGGCCGCTCTGGAGGATTTGCTTGGTCTAAAACACATGCAACTTTCCAAGTTGTAGATGGCTTTGAGTGTAATATCCAGCAATATCTCCTATTTGTAAGAGGGGCTGGTTTGTTGTATTAACTGGAAGTCTTACTGAGCCTCTTGAGAATAGGCAAGCACAAGGTTTATGATACTAAACCCCTTTGTCAGTAGTCTTGCTGCTGATATAAGTCACAGTGCTGGCATATGGGTGCTTTTTTATTAGTTTTTAAAGCAATTTTTAATTTGCTTCATGTTCAAAAGATCAGGTCAGTTCTCCAGTGTCATGCAGATGATGTGCCCGTGAGCAGCCACATTAGATCGGCTGAGGGAGCAGTGTAACACCGAGTAGGAGCAGGGATGAGTGGAGAAGAGAGGGATCTCTTAAAGGGTCACATTGCTTCCCATTCAGTGATGTGGAGCCGTGGACCTTTGTGCCAAATGTTACTGTGCCCCAAGTCACCATTGCTGTTGGGGATTTACTTTATCAGATATACGAACCTAACAATCAAAGATGCACAGAGTACCTTCCATTCACACTGACAACATTAAGTTATAGCTGTTTGTGGAAATGGCAAAAATGACATTTGGAAATGAGTTCCTAAAAGGTTGCATTTAAGATACCTTGGGAACTTTATAAATCTGTTTTTCAGTTCTTAGTATCATGGGAAGTTTTACCACTGAAAAACATCTTTCTTGAAAACCAGAGGATGCAGGAACTGAGACTTTAATTTTGTTGGAACATAGTGCAAAGTGTTGTATTTTCCAGTGTTTCCCATTTTTAACGTATTCTGAAGGATTTTGTGCATAATTTAAATATATATATATATTCTTATATTCATACATTTCACTGCTTATTTTTTAGCATCATGGTGTATTTTGCTTCTCAAATGTCCTTTGAACATGATATAAAATACACTTTATGGACAGTTTAAGGAGTAGGAAATACTGCATTTCAGTTTAATTTCAGACGGATGAGACAGACCCTCCTTGAACCTTCAAACTTTGTCTGCAGAGCTGATCAACATGTAAATAACAAAGATGGTTGGATCCAGTATGGGGAATGAGGCAAATTCCTAAAAATTCACCCACATTGGACAGTTTTGTACAGTGGAATCAATTGCTTTTACCTGTTTTACATTCTTGGTGGTTTTGGACTTTGCAGGGTTCCTTGCTCTTTACGCATTAGAAAATATCTCTGACACCAAACCAGTGTGATCTTCATGGGGATTTGTCATTTTGCTTTCCAGCTCAGGGATATCTGTAATAAAGGCTGGATAAAATCCCCAATAATCTCTACTATGGAAAATTGCTAAACAGTGTTTCTTCCCAACCTTCTTTTCCTCAGTGAGGTGAAACCAAGTCTTTTTAAAAGAATAAAAGAAATCAAAATCCATTTTCCTTCCCCTCAAAAAAAGAAGCACAAGGGGTCTAGAGAGAGGCCAAGATGTGATATGATCCCTTCATGCACATGAAGTGAACTGAGGGTTACTTGCTACCAAAAAAGCCAGTTTTGCCCCTTCATTCTTGGTTGTGCTCTGCTTTCTCTGTGCTTGTACTGATGATTCCTGGATTCCCTACAAACAGACAATTGAGGGAGCAGAAAGTTTTGTAGACTTAGTATTCACCCATGAACATGGAGCCAAGGAAATGTTCCTGATGCTGCAGATAAACAGGAATTTCGTGGAAAAAGTCTTGCAGGAGCTACATAAATAGCAAAGAGATGTTTGACAAATTTATCTGTATTATGAAATGACACAGTTTTTATCACTCAGAAAGCAAAAGTTTATTTATTCCAAGTGGAAAGCCCTTGGAGGAGATTGAGGAAAATGTCCCTCCTCTTGCAGTAGCCCAGGGCTAGTGCAAAGCAGGGGCAGAGGAAGAATAGGTCTTCAACATCCCAGTCAAGTGTCCTAATCACTGATCTATTCCTTAGTCTGTGCTGCAGATGTCTCTCCAAATTTTTGTGCTGGAGAGTCCTTTCCTGGTGAGAATTTCCTGGAGGGGGGTACATTCCCAGGTAATGACTCTGACTCCACAAATTAGCATGAGGTTTAAGAAACAAAGCAAAACAAGAAATCCAGAAGTTTGGTTAGAAAATTCCTTGATATTTGCCAAGTGAGAGCAGTGCTCCTTGTAAAGATACTTGTCATCTGCTGAAAGGTTGCAGGAATGTCACTGCCCATAAAACATCAACTGGAGAAGCCAGGCAAAAGGAGGGTAATTGATGCTGTGCAGAAGTAACCCAGCCTCAAAACACCTTGACCCTCTTCTCCTGCACATATAAGTGGGGCAGTAGCAAAATTGTTACTGGAAGGAGAGATCCTCACATTGATCAATTAATCCTTGACCCATTTGCTTCTCTAGGTGATTCTTAGGGGACTGACAAATAATGGATCCAATATTTGGATGCAATCAACACTGACATTATGAGAGTTAATAAAACTCATTATCTTCTGGCTGTTTGCTCCCCATGGCAAGGGAAAGGATGGTAATTTAACATTGTTTTAATTAACTAACACTCTAAGTAGCCATAAGCTTGTGCCTCCAGTTAATGTATTAAAAATGGAAACAAAACTCGAAGTTGTTTGTAAAGTAAAAAGCTTCAAAATTATGCTAATAGCCAAGAAACCAAAATTATGATGCTTCGCTCTTTTTGAGAGCTTGCCTTTTGGAGATTATTTTAATTTCTCCCTTTTATTTTTTTAAGCAATAAATTAATGGAACAACATTTTTCCTAATGTAGAAACCATATGAAATGTTTATTACCTGTTCTTTTATGAGTAAAATGTGTATGCAAGCAGAGATTTCAGACATCTGTCTTATAACCAGTAAGGAACAAAGTGAAATAAGCAAATGGCTCAGGAGTTACACATGCATGCAGGTAGGTTTGCATGTAGCTGAAAGAGAAAACTCTGCTCCTACTGGATCTGAAAGCAGTTGAAAAGTCTTTTAGTATCCATAGGTGCAGGGTGAGGGATCTGTCTCTGTATCTGACTGTGCTATACACCCTGTGCAAACATTTACCTAAACTTTAATCACTGCAAGCTAAGTACCTGCAAGCAGTTAATCGTGTATGTCCCTCTCACAGGCAGTCACTGTGGACATCTTCTTGTCCCACCTGTCTTACATGCCTTCCTGGGGTGGGAGGAATATCTCTGTGAAGGTGCCTATTCTGTCTCCATTGGCTTTGGAGGGAGTCCAGGTGAGTGGGTCAGACTTAAAGAAAGGCTTATCTGTTGGGTGGCTAAACCAAGGCAATTCCCAGCCTTGTGTAGATGGGATTACTTGACTACTGATTAAACCTAGGTGTCTGATTAGGAAAGTTAAACAAGCAGGTTTCTTTGCTGTCTGTCATAATGCAAAGTCTGTGAGCAAATCTTCATTTTCATCTCTGGATTTTGTCCAGAGAAAGGCTCTTGGTGTATACTGACCTCACTGTGCATTCAAACTGGCAGAGGATTATTGCTCCCTTGGGTCACTGTTTTGCACATGTGAAAATACACAAATTACATTGCATAAATTCTGCTGCTAAAGCAGTGTACCTAGCTGTGGATTTCAGCATTGCCTCTTCCCCTTAGAGACCAAAAAGTACTGGCTGGGGTGACTGTCATGAGAGTATGGTTGTTCCCTCACCACATATCTCCACAGCCACTCCAACACCCTACTTTACAGATATATTGCTACAATGGTGGCAATATAATAATACAGATATTTTCAGAACAGATTAAGTTAGATGAACACAAGACAACTTATATACACGACCATTGTATAACTATAAATAATATTAAAAACATATTAAAAACTTAGGTGACATTAGACATTCAAAAGTTATCAGGACAGCATGTTTTAAAAAGCTGCTGCCTCCTAAATGAAGGCTTTAACTTTTAAGATACCCAGCTTCTGCATTGCAATGCAGAAAGGTATAGGAGCACATGACTATTCTAGCTGTGTATTTCAGCTGAACACATGGCAATTCTTGCCTGGGCCAACATAATTTAAACTGTTCCAGGTAGATGTTTTGTCTTTCTGGCCATATCCTCTCTCTGAATAAGTGTGACTTTTTAATTTCAAACTTCTCTTCTACCTCTTCTACAAGGCCAGTCTAGTACTCAACATTTGGCAATGTCAGTGGGTGTCATGCCTTAGCAAATTTTGTCCTAAAGACACAATCGCAGAAGTCTTGCCAAGGCTCCTAAGATGTGTGCAACTGCCTTGGCAATTCATTACATTAGCTAGTTCCACTTAGAGCTATGAGCTAAGTCTTTGGGAAATGAAATGTCAGCCTCATTTCAGTGACTTCAGTATGTCTGCAGAGATTTAAACCAGAGTATAGCACCCACTGCAGATTAAATATCTGTGTTTTATTTATTTATTTATTTATAAGGGCAAATACACAGTTGTTTGTAAATGAGTCTTTGCAAACTTTGGCTTTGCATTAAAAACACACTTTGCAGTCCATTCTGCCTTTGGATCATCTGTCACTACCTCCCTGCCTTCCCCGCGGCATTCCTGATTCATTCATTGATAAACCCCTCATGGACATCAGGGAAGAGAGATTTATCCCTTGGCAAGTAAGAACTCTTTATTTACACTGTCTACTGATAGGGCCGCGTATCACGTGGAGCTTTTTGGTATTTCCATGGCATTGGAAGTCTCAGTACCGATACTTTACAGTACCAATAAAAAATTCTTTACTCTTATGTACATTAACGATAGAAAAAATGCATTAGACTGAAACTGGCAACAAGCTGAAATCCAATTGAAGTCAGTTCTTTTTATATGTTGTTTCTCTTTAAGGGCTTTAAGACACTGCCAATCACCTCTAATTGCTCTAAACCGTCTGCATTAAGTGTGATTACCCTGTTGAATTCCCACTGTTGTTAGGGTCTTTATTTTAGCAAAAAGTCTAAGCACTTATCAGATCTTCCTAACAAAACACTTTAGCTGCAGCCCAATACCTTAACCCTGCTGTGCTATTGTCTATTTTCAACTACATCCTGTGTCTAACTATGCCATCTTTGATGGATCTATGTAAATAAGGACTGAAAAGCCCCAGTGAAACCTTTTGTTAAGTAAATATGGAAATTCAAATAAGGACAAAACAGAAATTATTTCATCATAAAGCTTGTGTACACCCCAGCTTTGTCCAGTATTCTTATATAAATACCAGTGAGAAAAATTTTTGGTCACACAGGCTTTTGCAATCTAGTGCTTCCAAGAGCTGGAAGATATGGTCAAACAATAATACCGAAATCCAATTATAAATGACAGGACTGTATTTTAAACATAGAGAAGGGGCAAATGTATACAGAGATCTTGTTTATTTAAAATTTTTCCGATGAATCAAAAGATGCAAAGTCTTGGGGTAGAATACTGAACTTCACAAAGTCTTACTTGATTTTTCCTCATGCACTGTTCTCTGGTAAATGTTTGCATTACCAACCTCAAATTTTGGAAAATAAGACAGGCAAGCCTGAACTTGCAAACTCAGTCAAGATAAGCACAAATAAGACTACAGAATCTTCAAGTTCATCTACAGCAGTGGTCTAATTTAGGGATCAAGGTTTCCTATGCTGGCTCCGACAATAAGAGAAAAGTGGATTTTAAATCTTGCAACAATTCTGGCAAGAGAAATTAGACACATGTTACAGATACTCTGCTTTCTTTGTGTAGGTACTCTACTTGCTGACAGAGCCAGCTTGGGAAGCTCCTGCCTTTTGTGATTTTGTTCACAGCATTGCCCCACATAGTACACTATGGCAGGCTCTAACCTGCAGCACTGGAAGCAAATTTTTCAGCAAGAAGGCTGAAAAAATAAGAACCAGAAACTTCTCAAGACCTTTTTGCCCCAGAGAAAATGGCAGTGTAACTGCATTCACAGTTTCATATAAATTGTGCAACTGCTCTCGTCATCCATTCCTTCTCTGCTGTCATTCTCTGCCTTCAGGGGCAGAAGTTCCAATATGGAAGAACCTGAAAAGTCTCTAGGACAACACCATGGTTTATCAAATCCCTTAGCTTAGACCACTCTTGTAACAAAAGAATGAGAACTCTGTGTTGTGGTAGCTCAGACCACTGGTGTAATCAACAGATGGTAAACTCAAGGTTGTCCTGAGTGTTTGGTGGCTCCTGCTGGACTCCATGGATATCAACATCTGGCTAGTTCAAAGGTAAAGGTCTATGCATGTGGCTGAAGCCACAATTCTCATTGAAACACAGACCTATCCTTAGAAAGGAAATGTGTACTTGAGCTCATATTTTTAGTTTCACATTTTTAATGGAATGGGTTTGCTTCTTTAATCACTTATCTCAGATTGTTTCTCTCATCAAATATATCTACTTCTCATCTCTAATTTAATTCTACCTAATTACAGTAGGATCTTCCTGCTTCCACTGAGAGCAGGACCTCACTGGGTGTTCACCAGGAGGCCACAAGCTCCCTCCAAGTTCTGAGGAGTTTGATTCTGACTTGTCTCATAGCCTTTTTTCCCATCAAAATACTTATTGTGGGGTTGTAAGCCTTTACTCCATCACCAACAAATCATCTGCCTATTTAATTTTTGAAAAAGTGCACATGGACTCGTTGCTAATGTTCCTGATCAAAAACAGAGAGGAGCTTCATTTCATCATTTCATGGTAGAAATATTTCCCTTAAAGGACTTTGGTCCTCTATGCTCATTGCAAAAAAAAAAAAAAAGGAGATGTGTAAGTAAGATATAATGATATAATGAGTAAAGAGCCTGTTTTATTTTGACATTTAAAAGATACATTGCAAGTATTCTCATGACTGTCACAGGAAGTAGGTATACTGTATTGTTTTGGTCTCAAACTCAGCAGTGAGTGGTTATAATCTATTTTAAATGTGCTATCAGTTAAGATACTCCATGGCTTCTTATAGTGAGTAGATTAGCACCTTATAAATCAGTACAGGAACCAGAGTTGGCCTAAAGGTATTGGGAAAACACAATGTTGAGTGTCCCCTGTCCCAGAGACCTTTCAATGCAAATGGATGAGATAAGTGCACAGGGAGAAAAAGGAAATCATGAGACAGCATGGGATGTGGGATGACAGCAAACATTGTTAGGTACAGTGGCTTGGGGGGAGCAAAGCAGAGGGAAAGAAAATGAAGGAGTGAAACAAAGAGGATTAGAACAAAGAACCAATGAGCTGAACAAGGTAAAAATATGCACACAGTTGAAAATATGCACATCCATATGTCTCTGGACACTTAGTGAACTCTACTTTGGCTGCTTTTGTGATTCCTTCTGCTGTCTGAATCATGCAAAATGAGTACGATCCATCATATTTTCTGCTGCTTGTAAAATGGGTGTAGGACTCCATGAATGCTCTTTTTCCCCTTCTTCTCCCATCAGTCCTTCCTTTGACTCTTTATGTTCCCCCCAGGAAGTATCTCTCTGTTGATATTAGGCCACAGCCCTTGCTCAGGAAGTCATGCCTGCTCCAATGGCAGCACCCTGTGCAGTCTGTCTGACACCTTTGTTACTATTTCTTCTTCTTATATTAAGCTATCTTATACGTGAAGCTTTTTGTTAAAAACATTAAAAATGCACTATTTGATAACTTTACAAAGCTAAGATATATTCAGTCTTTCAGTTCTTTCAATGATTACATTGCTGTAATCACATTTCTAGAGGGACTAGCATAGACACTAACTTACTTTGTGTTGGATGCCGAGTTCCTTTATTGCCTGGGCATTAAATCCTACATGAAATCAGGTGTCATTCATTCATATGGAATCAGAAACATTCATTCCTGTAAAATCTCCCCCATGTCATGCTCAGGCAGTTGGCTACAGCAACCCAAATTGTCCCTCTATAACTTCTTAGTTCTTTTTTTTTATGGGTGGAGGTGATATTGACAGCTATTTTGGTGGGCTTATGGTTGGAGAATGGACTGCACAGCTTTCAACTTGAGCATGCACCAGTGAGTCATATCACCAGTATTTAAAAACCCCAAGACTTTCCTGTTCCTTGGGAGGCAAGTAATATTTTCAGAGTAAAAGGTGCTACACAAGGCTATATTCATATGAGCCTTCTGGGTATTTTTACTACACTAAGGATTTCTGACCATGTGGGGCAAATGCTTCTTCGAAGTTCTCCCTTTGTGTTGGTGCTCATCAAAAACAGATGTGCAGGAAACATCCTTTCAAAAGTTATTTCAGGGCCTGTAGTAATTTGGAGATCAGAGATTACTTTAGAAGGTGATTAGTTCTTCTGAGTGCCCTCATTCTCTCTACGAGATCATAAGTGTACAGAATTTTCTTTTGGCACCCTGGCACTGCTTGGCACACCTTAGTGATCTATTGTTCTCATTTCACAGGGAATCTAAGCCCTATGTTAGCACCCGCAGTCATGAAAGAGAAAATAACATTAGGTGTTATGAGGTTTCTTCCCAGTTTTCCCCTGTTGTTTCTTTGTGATATGGCAGGAATCAGAGTTCAATTCAGAGTTTCAAGCTCTGAATGATCTGCTTAACAAACACTTAGTGTGAATTCATAAGTAGTCCCTGGAGTAACGGTACCATAAGGAGGAGTAAGAAGTGAGTACACAGTTGTGGTCTTCCACCTAAATTGTAACAATAGAGACTAATTCTAGAAATGAAGTGCAGTTAGTTGCTATTCACCAAGAGAGCTCACAGTCTTTCAAAACACACCCTGAAGTTATAATGAGTTAAAATTATGTAATGGACTATAATCTGCCGTATTCTCAGGTTGTAGTTGTCAAATGGGGCCACTAAGGATTTAAAGTACCTGTTAACTATTACTTATAGGTATTTATATTCATATATATATGTATATGAAGATATATTTATATGAATGACCAGCTCTCTTTCTCCCTCCCCAGTTCAACATCACTAAAAAATATCCTCCACAAAAGTAGCTACTAAATAATTAAAAATTAAAGACCTGCCACAAATTATCACAACTCAGGTGTAAAGAGTGTCCACAGAAGCAGTACTATGGAATGTAATTATTTTAATTTAATTTAGAAGGGATAATTATTTAAGCAACCTTGTCTAGTGGAAGGTGTCCCTTCCCATGGTGAGGGATTGGAACTAGATGATCTTTAAGGTCCCTTCCAAATCAAACCTTTCTATGATTCTGTGATTAGCCAACAGTCTCATGCTAGACTTGCAGACCTTTTTGAACCACTAATACTAGTTTTCCTTTTATATTCCCAAAAGCCAAGAAGCCTTACAGACTCCAAACATAAAATATCCAACTAGTTGATCAACAGGATTTTATTTTCCTGTCCATGTCTGCCTGGAAAAGGTGTGTGCATCTTAGTGTGTATTCAAGGCCTTCCAGGACTGGGTCCCAGCTGGCAGTGGCAGAAGGGCCCCAAGGAGGATGCACATTCCCCTGTCCTAGGTATGTGGTACAACATAATGGCTCGGTAACCTCAACATAGCTTGGGCTGACTGCTGTGGATACTGCCCAATGTTCAGAATAATATCAATAACTGTAAGAAGTTTGACTTATCTCTGACTTTCTATGACTGTGCTATAGGGCAACAGGGCTCCTTGTGCCAACAGGCCACTACTGGCAGCGCTTTGAACGAGGTGATTAACAAAGGTCTTCAGCAGAGATTAAACTGGCTGACAAAACTGACTTTGAGTTGAAATGTGTAGTATAACTAGATTTTTCTTTGAAAATACCTATTTTACTACCTAACATATTAAAGCTTTCTCTGAATTTTATGAGAACTAATGGCTAGACCTTTGGGGGATTTTATCCTGTCTCATTAAAAGCAGTAGTTAATGTCTCCCTTGCCTTTTCAGAATTTTCAATGATGGCATTAGATGATATACCATTTCAACCAGAATTCTATTTCTTCTGCTTAAATTTCAGCACAAAGATTTACATGTATCAAGAACAGCGGATATCAAAGCCTGGCTCACTTGTTGGTGCTAAAACTGTAAAATAAAAATCATCCCTGGCTGAAAATATACTGTGTCATGCTGAAAATGCTAAATGACCCTTCAGACTTTGCTGAGAAACATTATCTATTCAATTAATGGGCCATAAAATGATTTAGATAAAAGACAAGCCTGAAATGTCTTTAGAAATTCTAGAGAGGGAAGATAATGCTATCTAATTTCTTAAACTTCAAGGATATAAAAGGTTTAGGAAATGTAAAACATCACTTGCACAGGATTGTGCATAACACTTTAGGAAACCAGAAACCCCAAACTGAAGGGGAAGGAGAAGTGCAACATCCTGTATGCAGTAAAACACACATTAAAGCATGAACACACACTGTCATTTTCCAGGGGCAATGCATTTAACACACTTTCCAGCTGGGATGACTGAGGGAAGAGAAGGTCAAGTTCTCTGACCGCAGACATTGGTCAATGGCTCTGTGGGATCAGAATTAGCACTTTCCAGGCTCCCACAAACCACTACACCAGTACCACTCATAAATATATATTTTTCAATCTGTGAAATAATTAATTAGCTGACATAGCTATTATGCTGTGATAAACCAGCAGTTGTATATCTGTATTGATACATATGAAAAAATGTCAAAAAAAAAAACAAAAAGGGAAAACAAAGGATTTAACTTTTATTGATTTTTTGTCCAATTGGATTTGAAGATTTCATCCTATAATTGCTCAATTTGCAATATTATCTCAGCTTTGCAGAAGACTATTTGAATTTTAACGATTTTTTTCTTGCTTTTTTTTTTGTCCAGTATGTTTTATAGTATAATAGTCTGTCTGCCATCAGTTAACCACTTTGCTTTCAGCTACACCCCATGTGGAGATTCCAACAATATCTTCTCTCTCTCAGGTGCGAAGAAATTATCATTTAGTCTTTAGCAGGTCCCTCAAGTGTTCACTGCCCAGTCTTAAGGAGCAATCACGATGTACAGAAGAGGGAGTGATATGAGCTCCCTATTGCCACACATTTCATGACAATAAACTGCAGACAAGGCCCTATGCACTCCAGTGAGCCGTGGTCAGGATACTGTTTTTTATGTTGTTTGGTTCGGGTGACTCAAAATCATTGAACTCTTTGAGGGAAACTAATGATTTTCTGCTTCTAAATTTATAGATAGGAAAATGTAGATGTCTCCAAGCAGAGGAAGAGCAATCAGCAGTGGTAAGGAGTCATTTGCACCATATACAAAGTGTTAGCTTTGTCTTTCAGAACCCTGAAAATACACACTGAATTACACAAGGCCAATTTAATATAGCTGGCTAGCTCATTATACATACAAAGGCACAAACCAACCCCAAAGCAGTAAAAAAGATGGAGTTGATATATTTTAGGCAAACTTAACTTTCATGATTTCAGTAAATTTAATAGAGGCATATTGCAATAGGAGATAAAACAGTTAAGTAGATTTCAGGTGCTGGATGTCAGGGTAAGGAAAGCAAAATGCAAGAAACCAATAAAAATGTGTAAATTATATCAGTCCAAGGCAAAAAGGACAGTGTATCTAAGGATAGTGAATTTTATAAATAACTCTAAGCTTGCTTTCCAGTGGAGGTGTGATGTGGGTCTTCCAATCTTCCACCATCTTCCAGCTCCCATGCTGTTGCTGCACTGAGTCCATGATTGCTGAGTGAGAGCAGGGCCTTTGCCTGGGCAGGAGACTCTGGGTGCTGCCTTTCCTTCGTGGCAGCATGGTTTGGGCTCTTTTCTCTCCAGCCACACTGCAGTTATTGGGCAAACTGCATCGACATAAGATCTTTGAGGCCTTTATGTCTCTCAGTTTATGAGGGCAATTGATCAAGAAGTTCAGACATCACTAGAAGTGAGAGGACTGACAGAAGGAAAGACACCTCCTGCTCAAAAATGGAAGTATAAAATAAATCAGGGAACAACTTACTAGTTCTGCCTAGGGATCATACTTTTCTTCTCACCAACAGACTGAACCTTCTTGTATGTCTCTGTAGCAACAAACCCAGGAAACTGCCTAGTCTTACCACCTACATAACTTTGAGCTTTCTGATAGTGCAAACCTTGTCAGGGATATGCCACGATTTCTATTAGTGTGGTCCATAACTAGCTTACATTGCATGGAGTCCTTCTTTATGCAGGTGCAAATGCATCAAACCAGCAACTTTGCTGTTACCTATGAAGGCATTTCCATGAAATGAAAATGGTCAAGGAAAGGTTTGCTGATACCAATGCTCTCCCAGGTTCTGGACAGCAGCCTTATTGCCTGTGCTGTGACCTTGTGAGAGCACTTGGATTAGCCATGCTGATCCTAGTTAGACTCCGTGTGTTTGCTGAGATGCTGTGGCAGCTGGTGACACAATAGGCAGCTCTCCTCTGTGTAAGCCACTATCCCACAATGACTTCTTTGATCAGCCTGATGGGATGAAAGGGAATAGGTTCTTGGTTTTCCAGTAGTTGAAAAACCAAGGAGCTATTCACAGAAGCATCTAGGTAAAACTACATGTGTGTGGACTAAGTAAAAACCCTTTTAATTTTTAAGGGGGAGCTGGATTTCTGTGGTATGTCAGCTGAGCCTTCTTTTTCCTTGGTTTATTAGCCAGCAGAGCTGATGTATTTCATTACTTAGTGTTTATAAAACTCTTGTCAGCTCTTTGAAGCACACAAGGTGCAAATCACTCAAGCCATGCCTGTTAATGGTGTGCAGTGTTTCTGCAGGAGTAGGTTACTTGGTTTCTTGTTATTCAGAACAACTAAAGGTCACATGAAAAAAATTTTAGAAGAATCTAGGCATCGTGTTTTGCTTATAGTTAGTCAGCAAGCAACATTTCTGTAGGAAATTGTGCGAGATTTGACTTTTTGATATGAAAATTTATTAGACAGATGGAAACCAGTAAACTGTTCAGAGGATGCTGTCTGTCTGCTCTTCCCTGGGGGTAATCTTGATAAAGATCATCTGTGGTGGGTGAGTGCTAGATCGAAACCCTGGCACAGTCTGCCAGGAAACTTGCCCCAGATTTGACAAAAATTATTTGAATATGAGGTGCTTCCAAAGAAACACTTGAATGTGGGGTATCTGCTCATCTGTGCCATTTGTCTGCCTTCCTGACCATTGACTCCACAGAAGAGACCTCTCCTTGGCCCTCATTGCACTGGAAAAGCACTGAGAACATGAATAGAAATTAACTTTACTCACTTCTCTAATTCAGTGAATGGAGATTTTCTGAGCTGCCAAAGTTTTCACAAAATGGTGCATTAATAACATCCAGAGGATTTGAGAAAAACTTATAAGAGGATCCCCCCCCAGTGGTTTTATGGCTCAGAGCCTATTCCTCAGGGTCTGTAAGGGAGATATTTGCCCCAAAATTTTGAAGTAGGGAAGCAGAAGAAGTGTTAGGAAGAAGCACAGGGCAATAAATTCCCCCAGTGTCCACAGGCTTGAAGTTCACAGGGAAAGAGCTGAAGCAGGAAGTGACACTGCTGGAAGTGCTTAAACTGGATACAGAGGGGAACATAGAGGCACCCAGACTGTGCACAAGCCTGTGACAGGAAGACCAGCAGGACAGACTGGTTGGAAATGGAAGCAGAAAGCCAAAGAGGCAGAAAACTGAGGTGGGAGATGAATGGATTGATGAGCTGGCTGCATTCACGTGCTCACTGCCTCTCACACACATGTAGGTCTGCACTGCCAGTACAGCAGTATGAGAGCTGAACTCCTCTACAGAGACCACTGCTCTCCCTTTTCTGAACTTTATGGGACCTAAATAAAGGTTTTTGCTTGTTTCTGCCTTTCTTCAAGTGTATTTGCACATAAGCTTTACAATAACCCCTGCTCTATGCAGAGAAATCACTGAGCTTCGCACCCTCAGGTGGCAGCTTCAGCAGGCTTGGGGTTGGGATGCTGAGGTGTCTTAGGGTGAGTAGGGGTCTAATGGGACCTGCTATGAACCGTATAAAGCAGCCAAACACATTAGAGTTGCAAAAAGGAGTAGAAAAGGTGTATTATATCGGTATAAAATGTTATGGAGCAACTGCCCTATGAAGACAGGCTAGACAATTGCGGTTGCTCAGCCTGGAGAAGACTCCAGGGAGACCTCGCTGCAACTTTTCTATACCTTAAGGGGACTTGTGAGAAAGGTGGAGACAAGATATTTTATCAGGGCCTGCTGGAATAGGACAAGGGTTTTTGCTTTAAACGGAGAGACAGTAGATTTTTACTAGATAGAAGGAAGAAAATCTTTAAGATGGGGGTGGTGAAACACTGGCACAACTTGCCCCAAAGGTGCATTATGTGCTCCATCCCTGGAAACGCTCGAGGTCAGCTTGGAGAGGGCTCTCAGCAACCTGATTGAGTTGAGAACGTCCCTGCTCAGTGGGGGGGGATGGGACTAGTTGGTCTTTAGAGGTCCCTTCCAATCCTAAGCGCTCTAGGATTCTGTCATTCTATGATTTTGCAGCTCCCCCCTCCCTTGATCTCACAAGGATTTCTGTCTCAGCGGAGCCAGCCCAGCCTCCGGGTGTTTTAGCTGACGTAATATTGCCCTCTTCTGGCCAAAGATGGAAATGGCTTTTTGTGGTCGAGCTTCAGATGATGCCAGGATGATTTTTTGCCTTTTCTTTTACACCCCTCTTATACACCCTTTAATACAGTTTTATGTATTCTTAGTGCTTTTAGCCGATATATTTGTAATTTCCAAGTCTGATAATTTGGCTGAAACCCACTGTACCATTAAACCAGAAGACCAAACATCCTGGAAGCCCCAGACACCGAAGTCCTCTCCAAAACATATTTTGTAAACTAAGATAGGCCCATCCAGGGGGAAGGTTACACAGAACGGGGGGGTTCACTAGAGCCTCTCATTGGGGAATCTTTGATACATATGCTAATTTGCAAGGCCTATAATTGTGTGCATTTCAGTGTGTGGGGGGCGGTGTGTGCCTTTTCGGGGCATTCCACCTGGACGAAGTGCTGCACCCAAGGATCCTGAAAATAAATAGCGAGGTAAAAACACCTTTTCCCCATAAACCATGTTTTGGTTTTAATTTTAAGACCAGAGCAAGGCAACGCAGGACTGCAGCCAAGCCTGGCTGGGGTGAAAATGAGGGGATGGCTCGGATGGGAGCAGCTATCTGAGGCCAGTCACGGTCACTCGGGCTGGGGAGGGCCCTGTGGCAGCAGCAGAGTGCCCAGAGCCAGCCATAGTCACTCGGGCCGGGGAGGGCCCTGTGGCAGCAGCAGAGTGCCCAGAGCCAGCCATGGTCACTTGGCTGGGGAGGGCCCTGTGGCAGCAGCAGAGTGCCCAGAGCCAGCCATAGTCACTCGGGCTGGGGAGGGCCCTGTGGCAGCAGCAGAGTGCCCAGAGCCAGCCATAGTCACTCGGGCTGGGGAGGGCCCTGTGGCAGCAGCAGCCGCAGCTCCATGCCCCCGTGTCACAGCGCTGCCCGGACGCAGCACTGTGGGTGCTTCTCCATCTACCAAGCGCTGGAGCCTCCTCAGCCGAGGCACTGATTTTCCTCAGCCTCGCCAACCCAAGGTTTAGGTAACCAAGAATGGACTGCACAAGGCTTTTCCTATGCGCGAGTGCAAGCACATGTTGCAAATAACCACAAATTATGGAGATAAGGCAACTGCTGGGAAGTCTGAGTGAAGGGCCAAAAAATCAGCACAGCGACACAAACTGAGATGTTTTTTTCCTTCCTCTGTCTTCTGCTCTTTAAGTGAATTTTCCAAGGTACTCTTCTATTAATAAAACCAAAAATCCTAAACATTAAATGAAAAAGATCTTGTACTTTCATAAGAAGAAAAAAGGTCAGAATGCTGTGTATTTGCTTGTTTTCAAGAGATGGATCTTTATGAATAAAATAAAATCTTGAGACTTGCATTAAAATTGGGAAAATAGACAGTATAATCTGCATTATTAAAATTCTTAAGGTAGTAATTTACACTTGAGGTCAGTTTGTCCCTATCGATTGCCTTGCCTGTCCTCTATTTCTGGACTGCCGAATGCTGAATGCACTCTCCTTTTTCAAGACTATGATTACATTTAACATGCACAACCCACATGGAGGCTATTCCTGAAATGCAGTGGAGCCCATTATACCTTATAACCAAATTCCCCCCTCATTTCTTTGGGTTTTTTTAACTTTATGGGGAAATATTCCATGGAAAGTATTTGCCATTGCATGCTGTTGAACATACCAGTCTGGATGAATGAAGAAGAATTTCTGATTTGTGTCTCACTTTTGGAGTATATAGCAGCATTCAAATGTTTGGCTACAAAAAGGCCAGTTTTTATCCCTACAGCAGCAGAGGACAGCTTGGAAACAGAACTCAGGTGCAACAGATGATGGTCTGGAGCAATTCTGCAATGAGTTGAATAAGGAAGTCCTCTTCTAGGGAGGGGCTAAATCTAGGATTTCTTCCAATACTGCAGTCAGACAACCAGTGCCAGCAAGATGCTGATGGAGCTGCTGAGGTTCCTGCCTCTCAGAGAGGGCTGTGGCCCTGCTGTTTTACCAAGGCCTTTCTCAGCACAAGAGAGGCACTGGCATACTGGAGAGAGTACAGTGAAGGACAGCTAAAGTGATTTAAGGACTGGAGCATCTCTCCTGTAAGAAAGATTGAGGCAGCTGGGACTGTCCAATCTGGAGAACAGAAGGCTCAGGGGGTCTCATCACTGTAGGAGCAATGAAGAGAGAGACAAGCTGTTTTTATTGGTGCTCAGTGCTAAGACCAGAGGCAATGGGCACAAATTGAAACACAGGAGGTTCCCTCTAAACAAGGAAACACTTCTCCAGTGTGAGGACGAGCGAGCACTGGCCCAGATTACCCAGAGAGGTCATGGAGTCCCTATCTTTGGAGAAACTCAAAGGCCGTCTGGAGATGATCCTGAGCAACTCAGTGTAGATGGTTCTGCTTGAGCAGGTGGTTTGGACCAAACTGTCTCCAGAGATCCCTTTCCACCCCAGCTATTCTGTTACTGTGTGAGCTTTCTCTGGTCAGAGTCAAAAGGCCTCTGTGTATGTAATACCTTGATTCTTCAGGAGTTTCATTTTATCCTGACACCATGGTACATTTGTAGCAACCATACTGTTTTGGAGATGGCTGTGAGCCTGGCAGCTCTGTTTGAACTGGTTATGAGGCAATTAATTGTAAAGGGTCTACAGTCTCTAAGTAAGGAACTTAACATATCACACTCTTGGAATGTTCATCTTTAAAAAATAATTCAGCCTTAGCTTGACTGTTTAGTGTAATGTAAAATATTTTACTTGCAGTATCTGTTTCATAAAGTCTGAAAAATCTGAGTAACTATTGCTGAATGTGGAATTCATTATTCACAGATGGTCTACTTCCTATGCAAGTGAAATAGGGTCACTGTATATCTCTATATATTCCTTTTCTGTTTTGGTGAACATTAGGAATCTAATCCTCTCTCTTCCCAGAACCAGCTGAAGATTTTTTTCTCTCCAGCTGATCAGCATGGTGTGACTCCAAGGATAACTTTGGTGCATTACTTCAACAGAAACTTGGGTTGACTCACCAGTGTGGATAACAGAGCTATGTAAGACAGCAGATCTAGAGAAAAAAATGTTCATATTCTTCAAACACCAGAGTAACATGTAGCTATTATGATTTTGAGCTGTTACTCCAAAATCTCCCTTGATGAGATATTTCCAGCATCTCTCCTAAAGAAGATGCTTTTTAAATTTTTTTTTTTCTGGTAAGTCAGAGAAATGAACTTGGAAGCAATTTCTCAAGTAATTGTTTCTCTTTGCTGTTGTTTATGCCATCCTCCCTGCAAATGCCATGTTCTGAGGGCAATACTTCCAGGTGAATTGTATATAACAAACATTCCAGCACCCCAGGTAACAGAAATCTGCTGTCTAAATGGTTTGCTGAGAGAGCTGTCACCACTGCATGGAAGGCTGTGAAGACAACACTTAGCAGCTCACACCTCCACATTTCAGACTTCTGGACCAGATGCCCAACACTCTAGATCTAATAGCTGGGAAAATATTATAATAGGTAGAATTGTGTCTGGTACCTTCCTGAATGGTGTTAGCACTAGTGAAAACACCAGGATTTGCACATCTTTCAAGAAAGCAACTGTAAACAGTCCCAATAAGAGCAGCTGCTGATTTTGTCAGCATGTCTTTTCATATCTTCATTTTCTTAGTCAAAGCAGGACAGATGGTTCAAATATTTAGCTGCAGGTACAACTGCAGCTGGGGTCAGAAAGGTATATTTAATGCAATGCAATCAACTTTCTAATCTTTTTAAAGAGGGTCATCACTGTTTCTTGCCAGTCAGCAGGAAGAGGAGATGAAAGGGCACCAGCTCTTGCTAAAATAGAGCAGAAAACTGGCATTGTTCTCTTCCTCCTGTTATGTTCTGGTCAACAGTGCACATTCAAATATGCAGAAGTGTTCATGTTTCTGGTGCCCAGCAAGGTAAAGACTTAAAACAAATGAAGTAACGGCACAATAATAAAACATGTTGATAGGAAAGAACTGTCAAAGTTAAAATTGACAGCTATCAATTTTAAAATAAAAAAAAAAAAGTTAAAATTGATCTATAACCAATTAAAACTTGGTTATAGATCAGAATATTAAAAATCACCCACCATTTAAGTACAGAGAGGGGAAAATTTTGTGGTGAATAAAATGTTTTTCTAATTTAGTTATAAACTTTACATATAAACAACAATTACTGAATAAAGTTGAATACTTTGACCAGTCATATGTAATATATGCCTAATGAAAACATAGATGGGTTCTGGACATATTTATGAGCAGCAAAGAATGAAAATTGTGAGGCAGATCTATACATTCAGTTCTGAGATCAGATAGAGTATATAAGCAATCAATACACTGTCAAGAGACATGACTCCTTGGGGCACGTTCAAAATCTCTTTTCTGACTTGCTGTCTCTGGTCACGAACATAAATCTACTCTGCTGTAAATCTGGATATCAAGTCCTAGGTGTTCCTGTTTCCCTGTTGTGCCATGTTGGCATTTGACTGAGACCCACTATAGAATAATTGTAGAGATGGTTCTGTAGGACATAGACTTTTTGCTTGGAGTAGATCTGCTTGTGCATTCAATCTGAAAAAGAAATTCAGACAAAAAACTAGGATATAAGCTAGAGCTGAAGGAAGACTACTCAGATATTTCCCTTTCCTTTAATTCTGAAAACCACATATTTTAATTCATAAAATCATGTCAGATGATTCACATTTTTGAAACCACTGAGCAAAGGTCTCATAAAAAAAACAAAATTGCATGTTTACAGAGCAATATTTCAGATTTTTTCTGTTGAGATAAATTTTCGTTTAGATCTTGTGAAATTAACTTTCGCCCTGTTCTACAACAGACCAAACAAAGCTTTAGCAATGATATAATTATATGTATGTGTGTATTCATGTTTCCCCCATGCTCTCCCTGGAAGCTTTTGGCCAGGTAGTGATTTTGAAGGTTATGAAGACAGGTGTGTCTAGGGAAGT
The DNA here is from genome assembly GCA_013396875.1 of Vireo altiloquus. Lineage (NCBI taxonomy): Eukaryota > Metazoa > Chordata > Aves > Passeriformes > Vireonidae > Vireo > Vireo altiloquus. The sequence continues at coordinate 126,321 of VZRF01011342.1, forward strand.
CTAAACATAAGAAAACTGTGCTCTGTACTCACATGAGGAACCCATAAGTGAGAAAAACCTAGGTGCAGTTGAAGATGAGAACTCAGCACTCATATTTTTGACATCGAAAGTTTTTCATGTGTAAGATCCAAATTCTAAGAAAATCAGTTCACTAAGGAAAAGATACCAACACTTTTTTAACATCAAAAAAATAATTTAAACTTTGACTTAAAGCAAGGGAGCTAGTAAATCAGCTGTCCTCAGTGCTCCTTGTGCAAGGTACTGTATTTCAGTGTAGGACTGTCAAAGCAATTGCCCTGACACAAAGCTCAGAGGTCAGACTAGATGGCCAGAACCATTGGGGAGCAGGCTCTCTAGGCAACATGGAATAACCCTACTGGTGACTCAGTTTTTGGGTTTACCCCGGGGCTGGCAGGAGAAATCAGAGCAAGGCAGAAGGTACTGAACTATGACTTGTCCAGCTGGGCACTGCTGCTTCTATTCATGCCTGTGATTCCTTCCATTTTGCAAGGTGAAGGGGAGGTTCTCATCTTACCTAGTTCATCTCTTCCCTTAAAAGTGAGTAGGAGCATCTAGATCCTACAATCAGCAGCAGGTAAACACCTCCACAGGTTGTGTCATCCTACCTTGAGCAGAGTACCTAGAGTAAGATGAACTGCCTTCCTCAAGTGCCTATTTCTTTCCACTGGCTGACAAAGAAGCTCACAAAGCCATCTTAGGCTGCAGCCCTGACTTATAGGTGGATTGAATTAGGTGAGATGGATCCTCTTTAGATTGTCCAACAAAGTCAGGGAGTGACTGTGGGGCACAGACCCTTCTTGCAGGGATTGCAAAGCTTGCAGAAAATACTGGCAAAAGTTTGATCAATTCCTGTGGCAGGAGAACCAGGTTCCTGACTATAGTCCAGCAAATAGTTAACTGCGCTTTGAGTTCCTTCCTCATTAGTACTTCCAGAGGTAGCAAGTGTTGTTATAATAGTATTTTTTAATGGTGATTTAAATGATTCATAGCATTTACAAAGACTTTGTTTTGCCATTGCAGTTATTGACCAGTCATGTCTACCACACTACCACTGCCCTTTAAAAGGTCAAAGAGGTTTTTATTTTTAATGAAAACAAGCTTTAAAATATCCTTTGAAAACATTTCATTTTCCTTAATGCAACCATCTGAAAATACCCAGACTTCCTAAATGCATTCATTTCTGCTTTTCTTCTCTTTGCTTCACTGGGTCAGGTTGACACTTGTGTTGTGCAGGGTAGTCATGATTCTCTACCTGTGCGAGACACGGTGAGAGTCATTGCAGCAATGAGATACCAAATGCCAGTTGAGAGAGAGGTGTTTTCCTGGAAATCCTTCCTACATGTCTCTTGTACGTTTGATGCACAGTGAAATAATGCATGCTACAGTGAATAAAGTACAGTGTTGCCATGCTAGTTAACTTTTCTTTTTTTCTCTCTCCACAAATGCCAGCACGGACTCACTTTTAGAGTGACTTACAAGTATATGTGTATGTATCATCCTGCTCTCAGCTTCTCAGGACATGATCCAGTCTGAAGGCTATTATTAAGAGCAGACACTCCCTCTTCACCTCTCTAGAGACTGAAAGAGAGGATCACTGTTGCTTTTTCCATCTGACAAATAATCAAATCTCCTTTCTGTCTGTCAGCTGTGAGGCAGACACCAGCCTGTCATCCAGAAGAGATGCACACACTGAGCCACACAAAAAATGCAGAGTTCCCTCTATCACTGTAAACAGGGGGCAAGACTCTGTGGGTGTCCCGGTCAGTGTAACCACCTGTTGCAGGAGAGATTTAGGACAAAATCTGTGGCGTCCTTGCAGGGATTGCAGATGGATTTTCTTTGCCTGCATGTGTTCTGCACACCCCAGCTTGCATGAGGTCGCCTCAGCCCTCAGTAGCATGACTCGGTGCTCCGGTGAGGCAGATGGTGTCCAGATGGATGAGCTGTCTGTCTCATCCCAGCCAGCCTGAATTGCCAGGCCACTTGCGTGAGGGCAGTAACCAGTGCTGAGGGAGGTCATTAAGGGATTGATTGCTACAGGATGAGCTTTGACATCCAGGAATTGCACTTAGGAACTATAGTGTCTGACCTTTAAAACAGTTTAATTAAGATGAACACTCAATCTATTTGTATCCAGAGGTTTAGTTACCGTGACACAACGCCATGCAACCCTGGCTGTATCACTTCTCACCCTGGTTCAGTGGGTGTGAATTCAGCCCTTGGGTATCCACAGCACTCCTTCATCTGGGGGTAACAGAATCCTGACTTAGGTTTGCCTGGCACTGCTGAGGTGGTACAGGTCTCTTATTATGTGTTGGGTGGCTTTTAGAGAGGTTCTCAGCTCCCTCAGTGCTGGTGTGCCAGAGGACCACTGCCCCGGGTGGTCCCTGGCAGGGCTGGACAGCATATCCAGGGTATCCCTTATCTGAAGGTAGCATGGAGTCTGGTGGCAGTGTGGGACAGTTTTGTTTGATAAGTGCATGGGAAGCACGTTTTGTTTTCCCTCCCACATGCACACCAGTGTCTAGAGAGAGCTGAGTGCCATTGCTTCTGTTCATGTTATTTTGCCTTGTGACACGGCAGGGGAACAGGACCACTGACTGCAGTTACAGCTTGCCCAAACACTTCCTTTTGTTGGTAACAGTACTCAGCCCTCCTAGGTCTGAAGCTGAATACATGTCATGAACCAAAACGCTTTTCAAAGCAGAGCACTTTGGAGGAGAATCTGACCCCATTTGCTTTCTCTGCCCTTTGCCTTTCAGGCAGAAAGTACAATGCTATTGTAAGGATGACTGCAATGCTGTGGTGATACATTTGAATCAGAGTACATAGCATTATTACTACTTATAATAAAGATACTGGGCCAGATTCCTTTCTCTTGTAGCACTACTTGAAGAAAATGATGTCTGCTTCTGTTGGTATGGTGCTCCTCAGTCTGATCCACTCCTTCTAGCCACAGTTTCAGAGATATCAGTGTTTGCAGTAACTGTTCCTGAGCAGAAGTGGAAATCAGAGGACAGACAAATGTTACCAGGTATTAAAGTCTGTTCAACACTGCCACTGTTGGTTTAGTGAACATTGCAGATTGGCATATTATAATCTAAATCAATTTTCTCTAAATCAATGGGGTTTCCCTACAGACCACCTCAAGGTGGAGTTTGTAAGACTTATCCCAAAAATTTTTATTTTCAGCAAGTCTGACCTGGAAAGAAATCAGAGGCACTTTACTGCTCTGGTGTACTTTCAGCTCTTTCTTTCAATACATGCATCCACATGTGAAATCTTTCATAGTCTTAGAAAACATTGCTATGAGGCACAAAGACTAAAACAGTAAAAATCTTTGTTTTATTAATACTGAGTTCATTTCTCAAATCTCCTTTGCTATTAATCTTGGATCAGATAGGTTAGAACTAGAATTAATCAAATAGGCATTGCTATTCTCAAGAATCTGAGAAAGAGCAAACTGACTGGCATTTCATATCATAGCAGGATTAACATTAAAAAGTAATTAACAGTGATTTAGCTTTTTTAGTTTACATATTGTATTGAAGAAAACCTATGAAACTGTGCTGTTGTTGATGCTACTTTTCAAGTAGATTGTTATCCAGCTGCTCTTTAATGGCAATATGTCTAAGGTTGTGTTGAGAACAGCTTGATTCAGTTTGGATGAACTGACTGCTGAAATCACAGCTGTACCCTGGATGCCTGTTAAAACCTGCCCTCACTGTGCACGGCTCCCTGCAGCCATTCTCTTTTCAGAAGCTTTTTCCTTCTGCTTCTCACCCAGAAGGCCTCGACCCCGTGTGCACACAAGCCTGGGAGGAAGTGGTTGTTCTCAGGTGTCTGCCCTGGCCCTGGCCTGATCTGTCTCCAGGAGGCCAGGGACATGCACAGGGCAGCTCACCCCTGAATAATCTGTTACTGCTATTTACTGCAGCAGAGCATGAGTCAGCCCCACACCTACTGACAGATACAGGAATATCCAGCAAAGTCCCTCGCTGCACAAAAGTATTGGCTTATTGGAGGCAGACTCCTGCAGTCCTGAAATAGCTCTTCTACTAATATCCTCCCTCAATTCCCCAGGAGCAGCCAGGGTTATGGATGCCCTACCAGATAGATGTCTGATACACATGTTTTTTAATAACTGAATCATAAAATATTCAGTAATCCCCAGGACTGCAGTGCCTGGTCTCTAGCCATGACCTAGCATAATTTTCTGAGCAGCTGCCTTTCAGGGCTTGAGGGCTTAATTTAGAATCCATTGAGATGAGTAGGAGCTTTCTGTTGAAACTGGTGATGCTGGATCTGGCCCAAAGGCCTGGATCCTTCACCATCTTATTTGTACAGGTGATCCTTAGGGAGTCTGTGCTAGGAGCATTAACTGTGTAACTGTTGTACCATGCTGCCTGCCCCAAGCTTGAACAAATATCTCCTGAATCTCTTTCCTCCTCATGTATTATTTGGGAAGAATTTGGGTCCTATTGTCATCTGGGAACTAGGATAGGAAAGTACAGGTAATAAGTCTTGCTATGGGTGTAGACCATATTTGATGCCGAATCTGGTTTGAGCAGCTCTAGGCAGCATCATATCATGCAGGACAGACCTATGCATTTTGGGCTTGTAGCAGATCTATTAATTTCAGCCTGCTTTATCCATTTTGGTTAGACAACCTGTTATGTGGTTCCTGAAACATGACAGAGCACCACAAAAGGCTGCTTCGTGACCTGGGATAAACATTAGGACTAACTGCTCTGAGGTTTGAGGAACAACTTTCACTGGTATATAAGTGGTAGATTCCTATGTTAGCAGTGAGTTAAAAATGCAAAACAGTTGCTTTCCTATAGTGGAGGCTTGTGTTACCTGGCCACAGAGATAAAGGGGATAAAAATGAGCACCTTGCAGAAAAGTCCCCATGTCCCCCACAAATGCATCTGTGAGCCCCCGGGCCCAGGGTTTGTTAGAGAGCAGCACTAGCTGAGTATCTGCAGACATGGAACTGGAGTCTGCATGGGGAAAAGCTAAATGAGTAACTGGCAGAGCAGGGATGCAAAACAGTAAGCAAGGGAGGCAAACACAGGCCTTGCAGTGCATGAGGTCTTGTGGCCAGAGCAAGTAAATCCCATTTCTCAGAGTTTAATCACAGGCAGAAAAGAGGGCACAGTTAATCAATCAAACCTGTCTCACAGCTGCAAGTGGTTCAACTTTACCTGCACAGCTTCTGGCTAGTGGACTTTGGATCTATTATCAGGACATACAGAATTCCCAATTTCAAACTTCCCAGTTGTATGTCTTATTTTCAGCTGTGAATTCTCTTCTACTTCGTTCCTCTGTGTCTTTAGAGCAGGTTCTGGGTTATGGAGTCACAGTTTATTTGTGTCCTTTATTATCATAGCTCAAGTGAATGTCTTCTGGAAGGCATCATCCCTGAGGATATCACTCACTGAATCCATCTTGTGAGCTCTTGTAATGTACCTGCAGGCAAACACAAAGGGGATTCACAGCTACTAAACATTTTCTGGCTGCTGAAGGAACAGCTTATCTCAAATGCTGCCCTTGGAAATGAGAGCAGCTTATAGCACCAGCCCTGTTGATTTTCTAGCAGCATCTCTGTGGCATTGGTGAAATGCATTGCCCAAAACCAATGTATGGCTAACACCCTTAATAGTTACATTAGACTGTATCTTTTCCTATCTCTTTTTCTTTATTTCTGGAGATGACTGTGGGATTAAACAGTGCAGCAAGAGCCAGGGGCAACTTTCAAAATGATGTGTGCCAGAACTGAAGAGAGGTTACAGAGGACAAAACTGGCTGCAGCTGGACTCATCCAGGTGTTTCTGGATGTTATTACTGTGTATTAATAGAGTTTCTCTGTTTACTCAATATTTGGGTACAGATAGTTGAAAGGCAAAATTTATAGTTTAATTGATTGACAGAGCTCCTATAATCTCAGTCAAGTTTGTACCACCAGAGATACAAACTCTAAGGAATATTTTAAGGTGTAATTCCAATCACTACCTGCAATCAATACACTAGACTTAATGTTTGTCACTGCTCTGAGCACAGAGTAAATTCTGCTGTGTCTCTCAGTGATATTGTCACCCCTGAGGGGCAGCAGACAGACTCTGCCCAAATTCTGCTATTCCTGCCTAGTCCCTGAACTCCTGTTTTGTGGGGGAAGAAGCAGCCTCAGGCTGTCCTGCACTGTGACTGCAGCTGTAATAGGTGCTCAGGAGCAAAGCTGTTCTACACTCTCCTGACTTCCTGCCTGTAATGTTCATCAAGCTGTCCCCTTTGGGAGGTTAAATTGGCAGGCATGTTTTGCTGGATATTTCCCAAAGCAGCAATACCATTCTTTGCATCAAAAGAATCCACCTTTGAAGCCAACCATCCAAGTTAATCCTTGAGGTAACTTACATCTAGTTCCATACACTCAGTGTCTTTTTGAATGTTTTCCTGCATCAGGATGTTTTATTGCCAGTGACAACAGATTTTTGTATTTGTTTAATTTTTTGTTCTGAATGAAGTGGGAAGTGGCATACAAATATGTTTATATATGCCCTTAATGTAAATTCGTAAGTGCTTGCACAGAGGGCTTGTAACAGAAAATGTTGGTCAGCCTTAGATGGAAAGTTTCTATATTGATGCTGTCAATACAAGTGTGTAATATACATACAAACAGGACAGGATTCAGCCTCAGCAGTGACTATGGAAGTGCTCAGGTGTGGTAGTCTGCCCAGAACTTTGCATATACTGTGCCACATAGTTGTAATAGAAGTGACTCCAATGATTCCTTTACACCCAGACTAATTACTTATAAAAATGGTTCAACTTTCATTTTTGTTTGAGAGGTTTTACAGTGGATATAGTTTTCGCTATCCTGCTTGTCATTTTTCTGTAACTCAGACTGGGATGCCACTGGGATGTAAAAGCCCATGGGGTGAAGTTCAGGAAAACCTTATATGTTTTTTGTGTTCTATACCAAAATAAAGAACTCTGGCTAAGGAACTAATTTAAGCACAATGAAGTACCAAGAATCCATTCCCAGCACTTATATTAGAAGTCAAGCATCACTCAAACTGGCTGATCTAGGAGAAAAAAATTGCTCCATTTTCCATTCCCATTAACACACAAGAACAGAAGATACATATGAAGCTAGGATGCTCTCCTATCCCCAAAGGACCAGGAGAACGGTGAGATTTACTTTCATGCTTTTTTGAACTGACTGCATTCCTAACTTAGTAGGAATACAAAATAAATGACCAAAATCAAGGAAATGCTGGCCAGGAACATATTAACTATTGTGTCTGTGGCTTGTCAAGGGTAAGAGATGAAGCCAATACACTAGTTAGAAATTCATAATCCATTTAATCTCTTTATAACTCAGCATTCAGTTTTGCAGCCCAACCCCTAGCCCAGTACTTTAATAAATAAGTTTGATTTAGTCTGTTTGTAGGACATCTAACAGTAAAAGTGTTCTCAAAGTTATGTAACAAACATGATAGGAACAGCAAATCTATAGCCAAGCCGGCCTATCCTGAACTTCCTACCACCTACCCTGGGGCAAAGAGAGGGACAAAGTAAAAACACTCTTTGTCAGGCTTCTAGGATGACCTGGGGACTGGTGAGGTCAGGTACTCGCTGCCAGTAGAACAAAGGGAACCTGCCCTTGGCAGGTGTCAGAGCTGAGCTCTGCAGCAAGCAGCAAGGCAAACAGAGCTGAGAGCATCCATTATTGCCACAACCTGCTTCAGAGCAGTCATTGAAAGGCCCTGGGTGAAGATAGCAGGGAGGAAAGCATCCAGAATATTCTTTTACTCCTGACAACCATACAGCCACAGACTAAGCAGGCTTTCAGTTTGTGCCACTCCTGTTTCTGTTTTGCCATCAGCTGTGTGCTCTGCATAAGGCACACAGCTGTTGTGGCACTGTGCAGGGACAATCTGTGTTGGTGTTGTTTGAATGAGGCTACATTCCAGGTGGAGATTTTTTGTTTCTTTGTTTTGGCAGCACATTCTCCAGGAAGAAAACATGAAATGTAAGAATTAATTAGCCTGGATTTGAGATGCACAGTGAGTGGTGGTGAAGAAAGCAAAAAGATATTATTATTTCTCCTTTTTTTTTTTTTAGCTGTTCAGATTTGTTTGAGTGTATGTAGACCATCTGACTAAGAAAACAAGTCAAAAGTGGAATCACAGTTCTTTTCTAATGCCAAAGTGAGCCAAAGGCATTTTCTGTCATTTCAAACAGACTGGACACACGCAGAATGGATGACTAATGCCCATAACACAGGCTTTATTTCATTGGATTATATCATTTGTAGTTTCAGCTCTTTCCCAGGAGAACTTCTTCACTTCTTTCTATTTAAAGGGTATTTTTTCCTAAACAGCCATAGCAAAGAAGGCAAAGCATTAAGAAAGAGTAATTTCCTTTTGCTGCAGTCTATGACAGTGACCTACTGAAAGAGTCATTGCACAGGGTTAGGGTGTAGCAATATGTTAGGCAGGACTCCCGAGATCCCTTCCAGCCTGTTTTCTGTGATTTTACACACAGATCATTTATATGATTTTACACACAGATCACTTTCTTCTAGGCTGTTTTCAAACATACAAGATGTCCTGGGCTGTGTGAGGGAAAGGAGACACAGCTGTCAGAGACCAGGGGGTATCTATTAATTTAATCTTTCTTGCTCTAATTCACTGAAGTATGATGTTTGTGTTTGCATGGGTAGGAGAATAACCTTATTTGTGTTCTGACAGTCACTGAAGGGGCTGACTGCTTCTTAGTAGAGGCACCAGGGTCAGCAAACAACTGCATTTAAATATATAGTTACTTTACACCGAAAATAGTCAACATACATGTAGATAATGCAGGCACAACAGAGGCAGACAACTATCCTTAACTCTGCTCTGTCATAATACTATACAGTAACCACAAAATCCTGATGATTGCATGGCTGGATGTTCTATAATCAGTTCCTTGATTCTCAGTTTCCCAGCTTATATTGCCTGAGCTCTGGATAATTACAGTAGTCCCTTAATGTATTTTACCCTTGAATTATTGACAAGTGCTTTCAACCTTAAATCCACTTAAACGTAGAATAGATTTCTGAACTGATCATTATACTGTCTTGTGTGTCTCTTCTATTACCCTTCAGAGACAATATAGTATTTATATTTATTGAATATTTACATTTATATATGAAGGAAGTGTCTGAAAAAACCCTTGGCTATGGACTCATGACAAAGCATCTAAATGAGATTGTTACCTCATCTTCTACTCAATTTCTTTGTTTTTTGCTTATTCTTTTTATCACATTTAAGCTCATCTTACCTTTCAAATAAAAATTTCTCTTGAGATGGAATTTTGCACATATTTTAAACACACCAGGCATGCAATAGTAACAGGTACAAAAATAAACATGACACTCCTAATTTAGAGAAAGATTTGACAGCAATACAATCATGACATTTTTCTGTCTGACATGGGCAGGATGATTCTTCCCACAGTCTCAGTATAGTTGATTTTTATAAGATTTGTGGTCACACTCAAATTTTCCTAACCCTATACCAATTTTATTCTGGTTTTTATCTACTCAGAAGTGCTGGAAATTATTCTTAGTACCTATATTAAGGTTCTATCTGAATCGCCTCTTGGAAAAATAGTTCTGCTTTGGACTATTGGGAATTTATGAAGATTTTGCCACTAGATATTTTTAGGTAAAAAATGAGAATAATCCAAGTATTGTTGGTGCAATGACCTGTACTGCCCTGTCACTGTAAGAAATCACCAAATGAGGACAGTGTGCTTGCTCCAAGCACAGCTACTGCCTTAGTCCCAGGGCCCAAGGAAAGAACGGCTCTCATCCACAAGCTCTCGAGGATCCCTGTACACACCCACAGTCTTGGATGATGCACCTTGGCTTATCAAGCAGAGTGTTGAAGTTCCACAGTCACATGTGCTCTTGGGGATGACATTACAGCGCCTAAAACACAGCCTAGAGCTATAAATGTTCTGGACTTGCCTTCAATCCAGAAGAGGGAAGCAGAGTCAGAGGTGAGAATGAGCTGAAACTCCAGAAGCCAATGGAGCTCCGTGGATGCTTTGCTCGCCCAAGCACGGATCCCCACACATGAAGGGATCTCTGGCATCTGCACATCTCATCCACTCACATCTGGCATGAACTGCTCAGGGAAGACCTTGCATGTCTCGCTGTTTGTCGCAATTCATGGCCATCGCTGGCCATTTGCAGCATAAGAACAACTTCATCAGAAGGCAAATATCTTCTTTATTTCAGGGACAAGCAAGCAGACAAGGCAAAGAGATCTCCAAAGAGATCCAACTGCTTTCTCTGACCTGGCAAGCAGAGAGCTGAGAGCTGAGCAAAGTATAGCTACAACTGGCTATTGCATGAACACCTCTCTCACATCATTGGTTAGCTCCAGAAAATTCCATTAGAATAACAAAAGTAACAAACACCTTCTGTGAGACAAGTGTTCCCAAAACATGAGAGTTTTACACTTCTAGCTGTGGGAAGATAATTGCTTCCCACAGTAGAAAACTTCTCTCATGGTTGTCAGATCTGTGAGAAGGTACCTGATTCTCACATATGATGAGCAAAAGAAAAAAATTCTCCTCTGACCAACTTGTCATCGTCTACAGTTGTTTCCTGGTATTATGTGTGAATGTAATTCTCAAAGCACTGTTTTTAAATCTAGTCCTATGTATTTGATGCTTCAGCAGAAGCCTTTTATAGAAGGGCAGAAAATGGTCTTCATATGAATATATGGTGTTCTGTGTTTTAAATCTCAGAAGGACCTGCATCTAGAACTGGGATCATCAAATGGGTAAGGCTTTTGGTGCTCAGAAGGGTGCAAGTACTCTTGTGAAGTGTACTTGTAATTTCCATAACAGCTAAGTTGTTTTCTGGGAAGCCTTTGACAAAGGCCTGAGGGCCACTGTGTCTCATGTTTATGCTCCTCCATAAATTACTTTCCTCACTGTAAATGGGAGATTACATAAACCTCTGCCATTGATGACTGATTGCACCTACTTTGGGAATGCTTTTAAGAGGACATCAGGTTTTCCAAAGATACCAATGATGAGTGGTACTTGGAAAGGTAAAGAATATTTTCTTACATCAACTACTGCAGATGATTTCTCTGAGATGTTGACTCCGAATTCACTGTTCTGTTTCCTCCCTTCTCTCTCTCCCAAAAATCCCCAAATCATTTGAATTGGTGTGCTGGCAACAGATCCATTTAAAATACCACTTCATCTATTTATTTATTCTCCCTTTCCCAGCAGTGTTAGTATCTGGATTTAGGCATATGTTCCTTAAATGGATGAAACTCTGCACACTCACCAACAGGCAAAAATGCATTTATAAACGGGTTAATCTCTTTGCCAGCTAAGTTTATTTTCAGGGAGTCTCAGCCCTTTTCCCTCTCCTGGATTTCAATATGTACAGGCTCATGTAAAGCTAGTGATATAAATCGGGTCAGCTCTGAGATTAGAGGTGTGGAGGCGAGGCAGAGAGAACATAATCAGTGCCTGCACGCTTCTACAATGCTAATGACATGGTGACAAGGAGGAACTTTAATCCCAAATGTCCTACGTGTTCTGCAAAAACGTGTCAAGCTAACCTGCCAGGATTTGAGATAAATCCACTGAATTGAGCTGTGGCCTTTGCTTTTTTACTTTTTTTTTTTTTTTAAGTGGCAGATGTGAGTTTAAAAAAAAAAAAAAAAAACAACGAACCAAACAAACCAAGAAAACCTAATTCAAATGCAGAGATTTAAAAATAGAAGCTAAACCAGTTTCAGCTTTCTGGCTAGATGGCAGATCATCTGGTGAGAAAAAATAATAAAAATACAATGCCCAGAATATATTTTAGAAAACAGAAAAAGTTTCATTATAGCAGTGAGTAATGAAAGATAGAGGAAATACATAATATTTCTGCAGTACGATCATTATCACTCAGGTTCTGGCCTTAATTGTCTGCAACTATTGTAATTTAGCATATGCAGGACTGTGAGCTGGCTAGTTGTGCAGTTCCATGCTGTAATTATTACAATCATGAATAATTAATATTTGGGGATAGTATTCCTGGTAGAAAGGTATTTTTTTTAATTCCTTCCCAAGGTGATTTGTTATGTAAGTGCACGAATCCCAGATTGGTACTTCTAATTAAATCAGAGATTTCTTCTGAGGTGATCATGTTAGATAACAGAGACAGAAAGCTGCATGGCCAAGCACACAGGTTGTTGAATTTATTTTTAACCTCTTCATCATACTTGGTCCATCTTTCTTCAAACAGATCAGCTACTAATAGCAGCTGCTTTTGGGACTTGTTAACATTTCTGTAGGATTAGTTGGGATCAGACTGTCAGCCAGTTTAGCCCAATTTTATAACAGTGATGAAGGATTTGTCTTGAAAATGCCAGAGCCGCAGCTATAGGACCAGGATTTAATAAAATAGAGTAGACCACACATCACAAGTAACAAGGTCCCTTTAGGTATTTGAACCTTAGTGGATAGCACCAGTGTCTGAGTCCTTCTAGCTTTGTCTTTCACCAGCTGTTTTCGGACTTTTGCACTTCAACTGATTGTGTATTTTTGGGTTGTATTAATGGTATTTTACTGATTTAATGTAATTATGTAGTGTGAAATTGTATTAATGGTTGTTCCCATGCTTATGGAGTTCATGGCTTCATAATAAGATCTGGGAAACAACCAGATATTTCACTGTAACAGGTAAATTAAATAAACAATCTTTTAATGAGAATTTGGGCAAAAGCTGTCTGGGGAGCAGAGTGAAAAGGTGAGCAGATCATCAGCCTCTTGTTATTTCAGTAAAATTATCAGCAAAGCTTCTGGATAATTTATTCACTGAAAAGGCATTTGACAGTTCAGTTCAATGTAGAAAAAACATTGGTGGAGACCAAACAAAGCAAAGCTTGGCTTTAGTTTAAAAACCAAATTTAAAAACAAATACATATTTCATTTGGGAAGATGGACATTTTTGCTAAGATGTTTTACTGTGGAATGGACTTTTAATGTAAAATTAAAAAAAAAAAAAATTGCTACTTGAAGTTTGCCAGTGTCATGTGTATCTATCATGTGTCCTCCCATGTGTCTCATTCCTCCCTCCTCTCTCAATTTTAAGCCAATTACACAGATCCTGAAAAAGCAAATCAGATCTAGGAGCTCAGATGGGTCTAGATAACCTATTCAAGACAAGGATCGCTCCAGCTCTAATAAGGAGCCATTCTGCGGTTAGATAATAAGACCAGTTTATTTTTTTAAATTATGTTAAATTACTAGTATTTTCTTGTTTGCCATATATTTGATACTAGAAATTAGTTGTTCCATCAGAACATGACCATTTATTTTTGTAATCTTTCAGTTCAGCCCTGAGAGTGAAGACATCTGAATTTTATCTAAGTTCACAGCAGTGAAATCCTGGGTGAACTAAGAATAAATGAATATTTTTATTACAAAGTTCCCATTGACTATAGAAGCATCCCACAGTCAAATGCTTTTTATATAATTTTTTTTTTTTTTGGTAAAAGCTGATTTCATAGCCTCCAAAACCCACAAAAAAACCTCTTGGTAAGAGATGTTTCCTATCTCTTATGCCAACCAATTATGGTCTGCAAGCTTCCTAAAACTGAATTCCACTTCAAATACTCCTTACTCAAAAACATGTTTCTGAATTACATGTGTACTGCAGAACTAAGGCCATGCAACTGAAGGCAAACCCCTGTGATGCTCAGGCAAAGGCAATTTCATCAGCTGCTGTATGTCAGCAAACTGGCAGCTACCATGAGTGTTCAAACATGATGAGGATGTGATTTTCTTGTTATCCTATGGCTGTGCTCAGAAATCCACTTATCTGACTTTCATTTTTTTCCTATTTCCACGAAGGTTACACACAGTGGGCAGGGGTTGGAAAGATTTAATTGAGATTTAATGCAGAATGTGTGTATGCAGGTGGAGCTAGAGTCCTGAACCAGCAGATCTGTTAAGCATATCCAGAATTCCCAGAGTATGCTGCAATGTTTCATTGAATAAAGACAAAGCTTCTTGCATGCTTAATGGCAAATACTTTTCTGGAGAGAGACCTTATCCATCAACTTATTCCAGGTATTGTTTAATTCTGGAAATTGCTGTTCCCTAGAACATCAGTATTATCTGATGCACAGCCCATTTTACTTGATCTCTCTACAAATCCCAACAACTTTGTGTTCTTACTTGCACATGCATGGTGAGACCCAGTGGCAGGCCGCAGACATTAAGATGTAGGTACTCAGATGTAGCTAACTACATGGGAATGAGCTCTCTAAACTTCGTTACACTCAGTGGAAACATAACCAAGTCAGTGCTGACAGACTGCCCACTACTTTGAGCTCTCCAAGTCACCCTCAAACAGCAGCCTGCATGAGGAGTTCCAAACTCTACTGAGTTTGCCTAATGCCCTTTGAGTGTCCTGCCTGATGTCCCTCTGAAGCTTGGAAAGTCACCTCTGTAATGTGTGCAACATCTGCCACCTCTGTGCAGTGCTCCCAGGTGTCCTGTGACATCTCCAATGGTATTTGGTATCTATATCTGGGAAATGAGTAAAGAAGTTTGCCTTCAGTGACTAGAGAAGGAATTCTAAATTTAGATAATATGTAGATGCTGTCGCTGTGGGTTAGAACCAGATTATCTTTTAGGTCCCTTCCAACCCAAATCATTCTATGATTCTATGCTTTAGACACTAAAATGCATCAACTTTTAAAAAATTATTCTCATGTTATCCATGCAAAACCCATTCAAAAACATTTACATTCTTTAATACTAAAAGCAGCAACAGAATATTGCTTGAGTTTTAACACAGCTGATTAAAAATCTGTGCTTTCTTGCCACTCAGTGAATTGGCAGCACATCACCAACCGTATGGTCTTTTAGGAAAGAGTAAGGGCTCTATATAGCTAAGAGATATTTGAAATTCTTCTGTCTATAGTGCTTTGAAGTTTTCCCTATAAATTCTTGACTGAAACTCTCGGATGCACAGATTTTATTTTGCAGGCAAGATAGGCCAAGTGACTGCAGAAAATCTCTCTTTCTCCGAGGGCTGGCAATTCTCATCAAAAGAATCCAACATGTGGCCTTTTGCAAAACTAGCAAAAGATAGGATGTTTCAATACTGATGCGCCATGAATATTCTGAGCTTTAAAAAAAAGCTGGAGGAGGGTTTTTTGCAGGTGAAGAAAAAAAAAGCTGGGGGAAAAAACCAAAGGAAAACTATTTCTAAGCACCTTGCCCCAAGGGTAACCTTGCCTAAGATAGATCAGTCTGTGAACCATTTTTACTATTCTCATAATCTTAAGTGGTTGTTACATCCTATGGTTTTATTTGGGTGTGGTAGGATGTGGCAGCCTTCAGCCATTTCTGTTACTTTAGAGCACTGTAGACAATGTTTTTTACCTGTTAGTCTCCCAGGCATTAAAAATATGAAGGAATTTGAAGTGTCTAAGTGCTGGGAATATTTTCTAACTTGCGCATTTCTCTTCTGTTTTGAAGTATAAGAAAGGATATGACAGATCTTGCATACTTATTACCTGTATTAAAAAAAAACCCAACAAAGCGCTTACTAACACGTGTTGTATCAGATGCAATACTTTGTCACATCAGGATGCCTCTTTGATGATCTGACACAAGCTCTGCTTGACCAATTTAGTTTTGCTCCAAAAGCAAGATTCAGGCCAGCTGGTTTGGCTGAACAAGATGAGGAGAGTACAGAACTATGCCATCATACCGAAGTGAGGCTGACAGGAACAATTCATCCTTCTGTGGTCTGCACCCACTCCCTTGTGATGTAGAGAGCACACACTCCAGGAACTGGATGTCCTTCTGCACATCTATAAGGTGACTTCTGGCATAGCTGGCAGAACACTGGGACAGATCTTTTTTGGAAGGACGGATGACGAAGGCAGAGGGATGGGTAGGAAGAATGGAGGATGCAAGCAATCCTGACACTAATTATTGTAGTTTTTTACAGTTTTGTTTAGGATTTCTAATGAAGTGAGAGTAGGAAAATATACTTGGTATGCAAAGTTTTTATTTTCTTCTTTTTCCTCCTCTCTAATAACTAAAACCATAAGGACTCTAAAATCCCACATATGAGAAATTTATCAACCAAGAAATAACACTGAAGGCCATAGAAATATATGTAAACTCTTTAAATAAAACAAAATAGATAGCCAAAGTCTTGAGTCCTCACACATTTAGTTTTGTATAAAATTCTGTTGACACTAAGCAAAACTGTTCAGAGATATGTCATTGTACAGACATCCTAAGCATTTTCACATTGGAGTAACTATTTGTTGTATGTATATAAAGCAAGGAACAAAAGGTATCTACAGGTCAACCACTGAATTCTCTCTGTATTGCTGAATATAGAGTCCAATCCATGAACCCAGCATGAATAGCCACATCTAAGACAACTACAGCTAGGTGAGTTAGATCCCATTTACTACTTTTAAAAATCTCTTGGCCTGATAAGGGGAAAATGAACCGACTTTCCACAACATGAAACTGCAATTTATCAGAGATAAAATGGCAATTTTCCTCTATGTTCTTACATTTTCTGCATCTTCTACAGCTGTAGAAAGAGTAACTAGCAGATGAGAAAAATATCACAGACTGATGTCATATGAATGATGAGAGCTTCAGCTTCAGAATGAGAGCTTCAGATTACAGTCTCCTAATAGACAGTCTTCAAAAGAAAGAAGGAAAGGAAAGAAAGAAGGACAAATTTAAATAATGACCTTGTTCCATAGGCTGCTTAAAAATGGGCTGTAAAGATGTCCATTTAATGAGACAATGGACTTCCTTGCCATGCAGTGTCTGCTCCAATCCTATGTATATCAGTGGAGCTACATCACTGTAATGTATCACCCCATTCTGGTGACAAAACACAGTGTTTATGCCAGAAATATTGCAAAGAGGAGCATTCTGAAACTGGCAACTCAACAAAAAAAGTACTGGAGGCCTTAATATGGAAATCTTCTGTCTTTTAGTATCCACAGTTTTAATTTTGCATTTTGAGGTTTTAAAATTCATTAAACTATTCCTTGCCTTATTTATCTGAGTCACTCTTCAATCTCTTTCCAGCATTCTGTTTCTGATTAATACTTACTAAGTAACAGCAATAATAGAAAAATTACTATCTTGTCCTGTAAAATTTGGCATTTCTAACAACTGTTACTATTTCTGCAGCTGAATGTGACATTCAGAATACAGTCTGAAGCAACGCTAAACTTTTAAAATTTCTTTCTAAAGCATATTGTGTTTCTTTTGCATTTTCATTATCACTGTGACCTACTATGTTTTCTCAATGGTTTATTTCAATAAAGCTGCTATTTCCTTATGTGTAGTAAACAACAAAGCCAATCTTTCCACAGTAGAAAAAAATCTATGCTGTAGAAAGAATTAAATGTATTATTATACAATATGCCAAAAAGAAGGGCAAATGAGATAATCCAAACATCTGGTTTTGTTCACAAATGCAGTGTAAAGATCCATAAACCTATCCAGGGCAAATACAGACTGCTTTACATTTAAAAGTCAAATTGACTACCTACAGAAGAGGATCTCTTTTTTATTAGAATGGTTGGGTTTCAAGGTTCTTAACAATGAGGCTCAGTACATATTTCAGGTGAAACCATGGAAACTGTAAGGAGCCATTTTACTCAAAATAGAAATACCACAAATGACCTTGACATTTAAAAGCTGAAGCTGCACATTGTTATTTAGATTGCGAACAATGGGCATATTATCATGTCCTCTGTTCCAAAATTGTTATTCGTCATCCAAGAAGGAGCATTTGAAAGCAGGGGAATTCTCTTTTATGGTTGCAGGGGGTCGCATGTGTTGAGGAAAATGTTTGGTGCAGGTAGCTCGGTGTGCAGCTGCAGTGCGAGCTGCAGGTTCAGCTCTGGGTGATGGAAGCCCAGAAAAGAGCCTGTGAACTGCTGACCCTTTGCATAACGAAGGGCTCAGGGATCTATGGCTCAGCCAGGTGAGGGACACTCAGAGATGCAGCAGGAGCCAAGACCTCCAGACTTTTGAGCACTTAGACTGTGATGGTACAAAAGCCCAGGGCTTCCCTTGCTCCAGCTCCTTCCTTGGAGGCATCCAGTTCGAGCTGTTATTTTGTTATTTCACCACAATGACATTATTTTAAGGATTGAGATGTCTGAGACTCTGCTGCAGGAAACCTGGGGTCAAGATGGAGAGGAAACCTGGTCTGACCAGGTGAATGTGGGATGTGCAGCTATGAAGGGGCCTTAGTCCAGCTTAGGTGGTGCCAGCATGGCTCCTAGATGGTGAGACAGGGAAATTTCCTTAACACCTCTTTTATGGGCATCTTTCTATGGAGACTAGGTAGAAAAGTTTGAAATATGCAGGAAGACATGACAAACTGTAAATTATGGAGCTTGAGAGAGCAGCACCCTGAGGAAATCATTTGCACATGAGGACTGTAGTTTTAATTCTCTCTGCAGAAACAACAGGGAAAACTTTTCCCCTGAGGCAGCTGAGTGCAAATAGCTATGTGTAGAGACAGAATTTTTCTACCTTACATGTCTAAACAATACTAAACATTTCAAAATACTGCTGAATTTACAGATTTAATCTTCTCAAGGATTGCTGGACGATGTGATTTCTTGGTCTACAACTCCTTCATAGCAGTCAAACTGCTACCATCTTTAAACAATTGACAATTGCAAATATTATTTTTGATTTTTGCTATCAAGTCATCCTTCTAGGAGCCATATTTCTCTTCCTATTTGAATGAAATGCTAGTTGCTGAAATGTAATTGCTGATCCAAGGCCAAGGAGGGAATGGGGGTATCAAACTTCTCAGAAGAGGACCCCTCCTACAGGCTCCTACAGGAACACATAGAAGTCAAAGACACTACATAAAGGGGTTACAGATGCACAGCTCTTTGCTTCTCAGAAGAAAATACAATGGGTTAAAGGCATCAATAATCTGGAGAATAGGTGCCTGGCAAAGGAAATTTTACCACTGAATTTTGTGGGGCCAGGATTTTACCCTTTGCCTTTGGACAGCATGTCACCTCTAGGGTGTAGCTAACATTTAAAAAAAGCCCTTGTTGAATTCACCACTGCCCACATCTAATTCACAGAACACAAACCAACACATCAGTAGGAATTTCTACTCACACGGTGAGAGAACAAGAGCTAGCATTGGGCACCATATGAGGAGAAAGCAGCTTGGATTGCCTTCTCCAGTGGTTTTATACAGCTCCACACCCTGTATTGAATCCACACCCTTTCTTGCAGTTTTTATCTGTTCAATTCTTTCCTATTATTTGGTACTAGTATGAAAGTAGTCTGTGTATGAGGATGCCTGTGTGCATGCATATGTGCATGTAAATAATAATAGTTTTTACTAGTATTCTCTTTCATTTTGTTGAGTAGTATTTCTTAACAAGATTTTTAATACCTAAAGAAACCTCCTAACACTGCCTTTGAAGCTTTACTTATTTTTTCTTGTCCTTATGCTAGGAGCAACTGTTCCTTTAGGTGATGAATAGGAAGCCCATTTTCTGACATTTCAAATCCAGCAATAATAGCTGCAGGGGCCACAATGACAGACTAAAAGCTTCTGAGTGAAAATCTGGTTTATGAGCTACATTATAGGTAGGATTTTCTTAACTTTATGATTAATTCTACAGAGCCGTTTTATATGTAAAATAATTGAATTTCATTCACAACAGATAATGTTGCATATTGAAAGTGAACGCACTGCAGCATTTCTTGTACAAACACAATCTCTGTCCTTGTGGCACCAAAGGGTTTCTGAGGACTAGTAAAGACAATTAGAAACTCAATGTTTGTTCATGCTGACAGTGGCAGCACCAGTCCCAGAGATGTCCTATATGACATTAAGCCTACCTCGAGAGCCTTGAGGTCACACTCTGCAATGTGTCCTTGAGCACTGCACAATATCCAGATCTTAATGGTCCCTACAGACATCTCATAATAACATAAAAATTAATACAAAGCTTTTTTTTTTTTTGCAAGTAAGAAAATAAAAGATCACCATCGGGGTGAAATGAGGTCTGCAATATCTTGATTTGGCTGAGAGGACTCACGCTCAGAGGCAAACTTCGGTCAACAGCCTTCGTATACTGCTTGGTCCCCAACTTTTTTGCAAGTTGTATTATTGAGCACAGATATAACACAGAAAATAACATGTACTTAGTGTATCCAGGCCAGGACGATATTGCCAGCCAGGGTGAGTGGAGAAAGGGATCAGATAAAGCCTCCTCCCTTCACAGTTGGTGTAGGAAACTGTATTTGCAGAAGGGCTGAGGCCTGGCAATGCCTCACCACTCCAGACAGTATTTCTAATGAAAATTTCCCATCTTCCTGCTAGGATTTAACCTGCTAGCTAAAGCTAAAATTAGAATAGGTCTTCCACAAAATGTCATGACAATAAATATTTTACAAGTGCCTGTGACCCTAAGCTGAAGAGCTGTATAGGCTGGTGACTTAGGTTAGCCTTTAAAGGTAATTATCATTTAAAGAAGCACTAGAACAATCACCTTTCTCTTCCTGACAGCAGTGATGTTGCTGGATCTCATCTGGAGTAAGCAGTAGAATCTGCAGTATGACTCTGAGGGCAGGAAAGTGACTGGGGAAAAAGTGAGCTTGCTTTTCCCTCTTTGAGGAGGGATCCTTCCAGCCCAACGCATGTCCACTTGTCCCTTGCAGGGGAACCCTAAAAATGCCAATCCCCGTGGTGTGCAGGACCCTTCAGATCAACTGTCATCACATCTCTGCTGTGCTGCCTCTCACTTCAGCTCCAGTGCAAGAAGGTTCCCCAGTCCCTGCCCAAGTGATGAACACTGGATTAAAGTCTCTGTTTATCCTCAGTGACAGCTAAGTGATTGATCTCAGTCCTATGGGTAGAATAAACCCAA
Source organism: Vireo altiloquus (assembly GCA_013396875.1). Taxonomy (NCBI): domain Eukaryota; kingdom Metazoa; phylum Chordata; class Aves; order Passeriformes; family Vireonidae; genus Vireo; species Vireo altiloquus. The sequence continues at coordinate 147,338 of VZRF01011342.1, forward strand.
CAGTATTTTCCTGAAACACAGGGAATCACTTTTTCCTTTAACTCAGAAGAGAATTTGGGCCAGGCAGATCAGAGCTCAGGGCAATGGTAGGGTAGTCTTTAACATGGAATGGGAGGCAGCAATAGTTCAAATTTACTGACGGATTTCATAAATAAGCCTCCACAACTCCCATGCCTAAAAGCTTTCTTGGGTCAGCAGATGCAGAGGCTACTGCTTGTTGAAATGAGCCTTCAGAGTGCCCACATAAAAAACATGTTTTTGAGGACAAAAGGTGAATAATGCTTCAGCATATGGTTCCTCTTAAAGCATTTCCTTTGGTTCTTTCTTCAGCCTTATAATAATAAACACATAACTTCAGAATAATTTTGCATGCATTTCTCTATGAGATCTGCTTGTTTTATTTGTATGGGGACCCTAAGGCTACAAAATATGCCTTACTGGGCAAATTATTCTTCCTAAAATCCAACAAAATCCTGCTCTCATATCTGGCTTAAATTTGTTTTGAACATTGGTACCTATTTACCAGCTGCGATCCTGGCTAGCTTTTTGTAACTCTTTTTGCACTGTATTGCTTCAGACCAGGTTATTGTAAATAGCTCACTACATTCCTTTCTGGTTTTCATATTCTAGGTAGAGAATTTGGTTTAAGTGTGGGGGTGCACAGTAACCTAAGGGCTTTGAAATGGCTTTACCATTCCAGAGGCAGGTAACAGAAGTCTTATGAACTTTATCTCAGAGTATAATTCTTCTCATTTCAGCAGTTTGCTCCCTTTTCAGGTCTATCGAGACAAGGAGGAGCTACCTTCTTTACTGGCAATTGAAGAATGTTTTTAATATTGTCAGATTTACTGAACTGATTTTAGATGCTAGAATTTCATGAGAGTCTATCCTCATCACTCCTTACTCTTATTTTGTGCTACCTTTCTCTATATTCATCAATGTTCAATTACTTTATTGCTACTCACTAATTAAATTTGCTCATGATTTTATTTAAAGATATTGATTCTGAATGGCATGCACTTTGCCTGGACAAATGATCTTACTCTTTGTGTGAAGGCAGAAGTGCTGATTCTAGGCGGCACACTGCTGATTCCCATCCGAGGTGACTCGATGGGTGACATCATTGGAGCACCATTTCAGACACTGGCAGGGGCCAGGAGAATGTCTTTGCTGTGTCTCCCCCTAGACTCACAACAGATTTACTTAGAAGCTGGCAATGGAATTGATTTTTTTCTTGTTTGCTGTTTAATGGTGCATTATAGATTTTGTGGGTTTTTTGGGGTTTTGTCCTAAAGCCCCTACATTTTGCAGTTACTGGTATTTGTGGTCAGGCCACACTGTGCCCCACAGTAGATTAAAAGCCTACCATGTCCTGGTGACTGGCCTTGGAGGATGATGACCCAGGAGTTCCCAGATATATTTATGTTTCTGTGTACTGGCTTTTGGGGAGGATATTTTTACTCACTGGCATTCTTCCATGTTTCTTCTATTGTGGCACTGCTATTTTGTGATTTTGCCAGTGTGTTTCCCCTGAGAGAAACTAATGATCAGGTGGGGGGAAAAAAACAATGAGCAAATGTTCTATTCTAATATGGAATTTTTGAATTTGCATATGAGCAAAGAATTCAAACAGATTCAAGTGTTTATTTCCAAGTATTTTGACTTTGTCACTTAACATTTAAAACTAGCACATGTAAAGGCATATAAGTTTAGAGAGAAGAATAATGTTTAAGGTTGGTTAATGTCATAATGCATATACTAGCCAAACATAAATGCACCAGCTTATAAATAAATACAGAGCTCTTGCCAAAGGGCTACTGAAAGGTGACATTGAAATAAAGCGGCAAATGCTGAGAAATGAGGTCTTTGTGAATGAGTGAGAGGGAAGTCTGGTTTAGTCTTTGTTCATGGCTTTGATCCTGGATTCAAACAATGCTTTCACAGTTTTGGATGAATGTTTATATCATTTTAAAAGCAGGATGTAGTATAGGGACTGGGACTTTCAGGGAAAAGATGTGAACACAAAGAATGAAATTACACAGAAAGGCACAGTACAACTTCCTTTTTCCTCTCCCATGTAAATTGTCTATCTCATGACTCCTTAATGCCTATACTGCTGTGGCAGTAGGGAAAAAAAAAGGCTTAAAACCAGAGGTATAGGGCTTAGGAAACAATTGCAGGCACCAAATGTGTCTTTGCATATATCATATCTCATCTTATTGCCCCTAGGCTACCGTGGCCCTGTTTACGTTCCTAACAAAGTAACCTGGTGTTCAATAATCTGATATGTCATGCTTGTAAATAACTTGGAAAAAGGTATCTTTGATGATTAGCTGGTGGATTATCTGCCTTTAGATATTTCTTGCTTGGGGCTAGAGTGCAGCACTGAGAGCACTGTGCTGCAGAATGAGTGGTGGCTCAAGGCTGCCCAGAGCCTATGGTGCTTGAGTGAGGGGTTCCAGCCTGGCTGACTCCAGAGGGGAGGAAAGGGCTGGCTCCTCTCCTCTGCTGGATGAAGCCTTCACTGCTTCCCTCAGACTTGAGATACTTCCCAGATGAAGGTCCTATGCTGACTCTGAAAGCTTCTTGCATCACCACCCCCCTTACCTCTGCCCTACACAAATTTCTAGCACAGTTGGACATGTTGCAAGATTGGGAATTAGAGCCTCTTCCTGCCCCTGCCTCCTATTTTGTTACTTAGCATTTATTAATATGATCTCAAGACATTAATGGTATGTATAAAAAGAAAACAGGTTTTGTCTGCTCCTTGCGTCTTTTATGGTTTATATTTTTTTAAATTTAATTTTATTCTTTACACTCCTTATGTATAAAACCTGAAACTTATTACACTTCAGTTTATTTTTCAAAATAAGAGGTTATCTGTGTGTGCTTGAATAGGAGACAGACATAAATAACTGAGAGTCAGTCCCACTTTTAAGATGCTTGCCTAGCTTTTTTAGACACACTTAAACATTGGGCTTTTACTTGAGAAGGAAAGTCTAATTTTGAACACAACTGTTAAAATTATCTCAAGCAGATTCACTGTAACTTACTTCCTGAGACTTGGCATCTTCTAAAATAAAACAGTAAGCCCTACAGAACCATCACTGTGACTAATATAGGTGTCATGAGCTTTATCTTGCTACTAGGCACTCAAAGGAGAACCCATGTTATTGGCAGCATGCTGGATTCAGCCCTGCAATGAGCCAGGCATGTCAGAGCCTTCCCTTCGCACGTGTCCTTACCACTGTTGCTTCTGACTGGGCCCCCACCCTGCAGTCAGCTGCTTCACCACCTCTCCATGCCTGATGACCCCTGGCTGGCCAAATGAATCCATCACTCCTGTTGCCCTGGCCCCACTGTGGATCGTGGGGCTGCTCCCTGCAAGGCAGTGCATGGCAGAGGCAGACTATAATGTAGAAGAATGGCTTCAGTGAGAAAAGGTAATCCTTTCCCCTCTGACACGTACAGTGTTAATGCTGATAGCTGTCACCTTTAAGTTCAATCATTATTTCTGAGATTTCTTCTTTTCTTCCTTTCCCTTTCCCCTGTTGCTTTGCACCTCCCTGGCATTCATGGTTTCTTTGTTTCATTCATGAGACTGCAGTTGGTTCTTCTCTGTTGTTAATGACAAATATTAACGTGGATGTCTCCCAACAGTATCTGACTGTGATACATTTCTTGTACTAAATGAGCTCTTTAGTATAGGATCTGCTGCTACAAGTGCTCTCTCTGACATCTCAAATAAAAATAATGAGCTGTTCTCTCCCAGAAGTGAGTTGCCCTTGAGAGTTCATTAGGACACTAGCTTGGTGAGGGTCCCTGAGGAGTGACACTTCTTGTCCTTTTGCTTTATGCTTCCAATGCTCATGCTCCAGGAGAATCTAAAGTCCATTAGCCTCCTAATGCACATCCTGCTTTGCTTATTCCTTTACTAATATTGGGCTGGGAATGAAGAGCAGATGTTGCCCAAAAATGGCAGCAGTGTGAAAGAAAAGGGGAAGGAAGACAAGTATGTTGATTTATTGCATTTGTGACATTTCATCTAGTGGAAAACCTGGCTGGAAATGTGAAACACTGAAGGAAAAGCAGAGCCGTCAACTCATGCCAGCCTTCAGCTGAGTTTTTCCTCTCTTTGTGGCCTGAAATAGACTGAGGTACCTCTTGGGCATCACCACCTTCCTGAACTATCAAGGACATGTAAAGCCTCAAAACTATCACCAACTAAATTGTGACCTTAAAAAGACGGTGCCTGGTAGCTCTGGTACCTTCTCTTTCAGAACTGCTCAGCTCATGAGATAAGGCTGTTACTTAAGGTCCTCACAAAACAGCAGCAGAAATGCTGTGTGAGCACTCACCACTGCAGTAGGGCAGCCTGTGAGGGAAGGAGGTTGTCAGCTGGGAACGTAGGAACTCTTAAGATGAAGGGCCTGCCTTTCACTAGTCCTGACTTTATGTCTTTCATTAACACAGATAAATCAAAATAGGATGTCAGCCCATGTCCTCAATATAGCAAAATGGGAACGATGTTCTTTTGCAGTTGTAGCTATAAACAGCCTGCTCTGCAACACCAAGTGATTGTTTTGTGCTTGAGAGATACTGTGTATTTTAAATTCACTATGGTAAAACTTTAAAAGGAGAAATTTTGCATAGTAACTTTTATATATTTCTATTTTATTGTGAATTTGGGTACCATTGTTATACCTTCTCTAATCAGCCTGTAAATTGAAGAGAGTAATATTGATTTCCCATTCATCACTTGGTGCTGGATGCTCACACCCACTGCAGCCAACCTGTTATTTAACTATTCAGACCCAAAAGTAAGCAGGGAAGTCAAACATTTTAGAAGCCGTAGTCAGGTGGAGTAACTTCCATAAACAAACATCTTCACATAGCCCTAAGAACAAGTTTCTCTCGACAGGTTTGCCACTGCAGAAAGAATTGAAATTGTACCTGTTTGCAGGCTGTACTATTTGCAAATGCTGTGAAAGCTGAGAATGTTGTGCCCTTATATTTTCCCATGGGAATGCAGAATGCTTTTGTGTATTTATTGTTATTCTCCAAGCTCACAAAAGTTATTGTTGGTTTTACACAATAATGGCTAGGAATTCTAGTCATAGAACAAGATCCCAAAGGTGATGTAAAAATCATAGAATTGTGTAGGTTGGAAAAGAACTTTAAGATCATTGAGTCCAACTGTTACCTCAGCACTGCCAAGTCCACCATGAAACCAGTCCCAAAGTGCCACATCTACATGTATTTTAAATACCTCCAAGGATGGTGACTCCACCACTTCCCTGAGAAGCCCTTTTCAATGCCTCACATTCCTTTTGGTGAAGAATTTTTTCATAATATCCAATCTAAACCTCGCCTGGTGCAACTTGAGGCCATTTTCCCTCATCCTATCCCTTGTTACTGGGGAGAGGAGACTGACCCACACCTGGCTACAACCTCTTTTCATGCAGTTGTAGAGAGCGATAAGGTATCCCCTCAGCCTCATTTTCTCCAGGCTAAACAACTTCAGCTGCCTCAGCTGCTCCTCATGAGACTTGTGCTACAGACCCTTCACCAGCCCTGTTGCCCTTCTCTGGGCACATTCCAGCACCGCAATGTCATTCTTGCAGTGAGGGCCCAAAACCAAACACAGCACTCAAGGTGTGGCCTCACCAGTGCAGAGTTCAGGGAGAAGATCACTGCCCTGGTCCTGCTGGCCACACTATTCCTGATACAGGCCAGGATGCCATTGGCCTTCTTGGCCACCTGGGCACATGCTGGCTCATGTTCAACCAGCTGTTGACCAGCATCCCCAGATTCTTTTCTGACAGGCAGCTTTCTGGCCACTCTTCCCCATGCCTGCAGTGTTGCATGGGGTTGTTGTGAACCAAGGACAGAAGCCAGCATGGAGATGCCATATATACGATGCATTAGACTCACAAACTGCAGTTACTGGTTCATGTACCAGTTCAAGTGCAAAGGAGTGACTAAGGGATGAATTACACGTATGTGAGATGATGGGGTTGAATTAAGAGCCAGTTCTTGTTGAAATGGATTATACCCTTTCCTGTACCCCCATGGACCTCTTTTTTTCCCATTTATTTTTCCCAAGTTCTTGTGCTCCCATCCTTGGTGAAGTGATTTAGCTCGTAAAACCAGCAAAACACTATTTTCTTCCCCTTGGACTGGTTTTCTGCTGCCTCAGTGAGTTTATTCAGCTTACTGTGCACTGAGGTGAGTGCCAGAGTTGCAGTGACAGAAGCTGTGTCCATGGGAAGCTGACAGTGGAAGAGGCAGGAGAGAGAGGCTGCAAGAACAACTAGCTGTGGTATAATGAAATAAAAGAAACTCTCATAAGGACCTTATGTAGCAAGAAAGAAACATTAGGATGAGTTTTTCAAGAATCCTTGAAAACTTAACTGGGGAATACTAAACTGGGGAAACCTCAAAGGGAATACTAAAACTACAGGTCTAGACAAGCACTGAACTTGGGACAGCTCCTTAACAGGAAAAATGTGGTTGAAAAACAAAGGAAAAAAAACCATATTGTTTTGGCTGTGTTGAGTTTGAGCAGTTGAAGTGTTAAGGGAGTACAAAGAGGTAATAGCTCTTGGCAATAGCTTTATAGAACTTGAAAATAGTATATTTTGTGATATTAAACTACCTTATTGATCTAGACTATAAATAAATAAACAAATGTGCTGAGTCAGTCTTACACTTTTTTTTAAAGGAGGGGAAACAAATCAATAGTAAATCTTCCATCCTGTCGCAAAAGCACTAACTATTCAGAAACGTGTAGGATAGTATACATCTTTGGTGTATTTCTTGGCATTATTTTATGGAAAAATTTTGAGCAAAAAGACAAATATCTTAATAGTTCACAATCAAGCCTTCTTACTGCAAATAAAATAATGTGCAGTACTATTTAGCCTTATCCTGGTACTAGGGCTTTAAATACAGGGAGTTGACAGAAAAACAAACCAGTGCAGTTCAAGACACTACACAAATCTAAAAAAGGGAATTAGAGGAAACTCTATGAGGAGTAAACTCCAAACTACTTTTCCCGTATCTTCCATGTGCTTCCCAGTTTTGGAAACAGTTTGCATTGGAGACAAGACCCTGGACAAAAAGGATCATCAAGTGATCGACTTTCCTTAAAATTAAAAAATTTTGAAAATCATCCCTTGTTTCTTCTCACTTTTCAGCAGAAGATGTTGAGGTGCCGTCTTCCGAGTATTTCCGCCCTTTGCACAAGGCGATGCAACACCATCCTAAGCATCCTAAAAGCCGCCCGGGGCTGCCAACCGTGGCGCTCCGCGGACGTTCCCAGCCACGAGGGCCGAGCTGCAGCCCTCAGCAGCTCCACGGGTGAGCAAGGGCAGCGGCCGAGCGGACCCCAAGGCGTGCCCCGCCGCCGGGCTCACCGTCCCGCGGGGGCCCGGCCTCCCTGGCGAGGGGCTGTAGCCGGGTAACCGCGGGCCGGCGCGGCGGGGAGAGCAGGTCGGAGNCCGCCCCCCCGCGCCGCACGCTCGGTGAGTAGCCCGGTCGTTTTTCTTCGCGGCGGCCGGGAGGAAAGCCCGGTGCGCCCCGCAGGCTCCGCCGCCCTGCCCGCTGCCCACCCTCTGGGGGTGGGGGAGATCCGCCGCCGGGGCGCGGTTGCCCGGGTGCCGTTGCCTCCCCCGCCCTCCCCTCCGTGGGGCCGCAGCGAGCAGGAGGCGGCGGGGAGACAAAAGCGGACAAAGGAGGCAAAAGGCGTGTTCCGCCGCCGGGGTAGGGATGTCTGGGCAGCGCTGTGCGCCCGGCGGTCCCGGCTCTCCGCGGGCCCGGGGTGCACCCGAGCGAGCTGGGGCGGCGAGGTTGGCCCCGGGGTGCCGGGTCACGGGGTGCCCGCCGCCGCCGCTGCCCGGCTCCTGCTTTGTTCCCCTTACTTCTGCCTGCCGCCGCTCCCCGGGCCGCCGAGTTGTAGCGGAGTATTTATTTCAGCGCATTTATTTTTAGGCTGGAAAATAAAAGGCTTGGCACGGCGACCTTTGGCTGTCGCATCCGGCGCCAAATAAAAGGGTCGCGCTCTGGCCGAGGCCGCCCCAGCTCTTATGTAAATCCATGTGCCGTCCCCAAGGACGCGCGATCCCCGGGGTGCTGCCGTGATCCAGCCCCCACGGGGACGGAGGCGCTCTCCGGAGCCCAGCGCAGACCGCGGGGTCGGGCGGGCAGAGGCCGGGGCGGCGGGGAGGAACGGGGCCCTTGGGGTCGGCGCCGCTGACCTCCCGTGCTTGCTCTCCGCCCCGCAGATCGGCAGCAACCCCCCGGAGCTCTGTCACCGGCGTCGGCGGCGAGGAGAGAGGAGGATGCGGGCGGCGGAGCGGGCGGCGCTGCCCCGCGGCGGGCGGGCTGTCCGCGGGGCCCCG
>VZRF01011342.1:155990-187616 GCA_013396875.1 Vireo altiloquus
CAGGACGCCGCCGCCGTCGCCGAGGCTGCCCGGCCCCCCTCCGCCGCCGGCGGCAGCGGGAGCTTCCCCTGGAGGACGGAGGGCGGCCAGCCGGCGGCGCCCGGCCGAGGGGTATCCCTGGGCCCCCCGCTGCTGCTGCCGCCGCCGCCGCCGGCGCTCCTGCTGGCGGGCCCCCCGGGCAGAGCGTGCCTGCGGACGGTGCTGGCGGACTCGCGCTTCTTCCTGGTGTGCATGTGCTTCCTGACCTTCATCCAGTCCCTCATGGTCTCCGGCTACCTGAGCAGCGTCATCACCACCATCGAGCGGAGATACAGCCTGAAGAGCTCGGAGTCGGGGCTGCTGGTCAGCTGCTTCGACATCGGGAGCCTGGTGGTGGTGGTCTTCATCAGCTACTTCGGGGGTCGCGGGCGGAGGCCGCTCTGGCTGGCCGTAGGGGGGCTTTTCATCGCCCTGGGCGCTGCGCTCTTCTCCTTACCTCACTTCATCTCTCCGCCGTACCAGATCCAGGAGCTGAACTCCTCCGTCAGTAACGAGGGCTTGTGCGTGGCTGGCAATGGCACTGCCAAAGAGCAATGGGACACGTCGGCCTGCATCAAGGACACCGGCGGGAATGACCACTCTCTCTATGTAGCTTTATTCATTTGTGCCCAAATCCTCATTGGCATGGGCTCGACACCCATCTATACCTTGGGACCAACCTACTTAGATGACAATGTCAAGAAAGAAAACGCCTCGCTTTACCTAGGTAAGGCAACTTAAGTACCTGGGTACTTTGAGTGCTGAACCCCAGATCTCTCTGAGGGGCCAGTTACAGGTACTTCTGCCTTGGTCCTGCTGAACAACATCTGTGCCGAGTTTTCCTTTTCGAATTACCTTTTGAAGTAAAATTGCCACGCTTTCCTGTTTTAAAATGTTTTTTGGCATGGCGGACAGTAACAGGTGAAGCTAACTTAGTGTGCCTAAAAGCGGTTGTACTCACACCCTCCTGCCCAGGGAACAGAACAGCAGAGAAAGTTGTCTTCTCTAAGGCTTTTCAGCACTTGGCAGTAGCTGGTGGCTTTTTCAGAAAGCAGTGTTAAAATTTGGTGTGCCCTTTCAAGTTTGTTTCTGCTGACACAGAAGCTTTATATTTCTAAATTCTGGTTAGTGTGCCTTTAGTGTAAAGTCTCTGTGATGTTAATGTTCAATAAGCACTTTGAGAGATTTTTGGCATGCTTTATTTTAGTTTTCCAGCATTCCAGCCTTTAACTAGCAATGAATTTTGACTGGCATTAATACATCACCTGGCATCTCAGAGTTAAAAACCCATCGATAAACCAGTAATGCCTAAGGCATCACCAGCATGTAAAACCTTCAGGGTTGAGTTTGATTAGGGTAGCTCAAGGAACGCAACGAAATGAGAGTCCAGTCTGGCACACGTTTTTCAGCAGGTGCAGACAAGTCTTCCTGATAGTTGTGCAATGGTGGGAGGAAGGGGTATCTCAGATAACTGGATACTAAACTTTATTGGAGTTTGATCTGATAGTTTGTGTAATGTGTAAGAAGACTGGCTGCTCTCTGCATTACCACATTAGATGCTTTTGTAAGAAATGAACCTCATGTACCCCTTCAAATTGTTTTCAAATAAGGAGAGGCACTTAGGGGGCTGAGAGAGCTGCCAAGGGGCTTTGGATACTCAGCATTACCATTCGCAGTTCAATTTACTTTGGCTTTACAATAGCCATGGAGATAACAATTGCATGTAAAACACACATTTATGAAAGTAATACACTTGTGGTGTGTGTGTGTGTAACTACTTTACTAAGCAAAAGTAGTGATCTGGATCAGTGTTTTTATTCCTTTTGACCTGTTCTTCAGCAATTTGACCAGGCCCTGAACCGTTCAAAGCCATACACAGTCTGTGCACAGTGTCTTGAAAAAGCCTGGGGCGGTGCTGGTTTTTGGAAGGGGGAGAGGTATTCACTGCATTGCTAATCTGCATGATGAAGTATTTGACAGAGTGTTTTTTCCCTCTGCTCTCTTATCTGAGAAAGGTTAAGTGGTATGGAAATTAAGATTAACCTAGCATCGACTTTATTGGCAGTATGAAAAAAACAAAGCATCTTGTTTCTAGGGTTACTAAATTGTAGTTTGGAACTTTTGCAAGTAGTTGATCTTACACTGTCCTCAAAAACATGGAAAAAAGAAAAAGGCAATGGAAATGCTGCGGTTGAAGAATGAAGAGTAAAAGGGGTGAACAGTGTGAGGGGAGGAGGTCTTTCTTCAACAAAAGGAAAGGCAAGGTCAATGGGGGAAAATCCTCACTGTGCAGGAGTAATGATGCCTACCACTGACATGCTTCTAGCACAGGAAATTGTAATGAAATGACTCAGGTAACTTTAATTGCAGCAAAATTAACAAAGGTAAAAGGCACGAGCAGCTGGGTGGACTCCATGTGACCCTGTGCCCGCCAGGCACTGAAGGCAGCTTTGATCTATGCTGGGAGGACGCTTGTAGAGTTGAAGTTCATTTTTAGTGATTCATAAGAACAAAGATGAGTACACCCAGCCACAGTGTACGTCAAAAATTTATACCTGTGATTTGATCGTGACCACAGGAAGAATTAAAATGAACACAAAGTGTGTTTAAACATTGAATAAAATGTACTATCAACTCCATTCAGTCTTGAAGCTACTCAGGGCTAGAAGCAATGTTGTCTGCTGTTGGAAATCTTGGTATTATCTTTTTCAAATAGAATTCTGAGGAAATTTTTAACTTGTTAACATTTGAGTATTTACCTTACTTTAGACTTAGGCCTGTGACTTTTTGAGGGGCAGCAGTAAAATCTGAGTTTTTTGGTGAAAAAGAGCACTGTTTGGCACGTTTATGTGAGCAAAGATGTTTTTGTTGGATCTTCTCAATGGTTTGGAATGTTGCATGTCCTTGAGGAGAGGGATTTGTGGGCAGCAGACAGCCCAGCCACGTGCAGAGATGGGATAGAAGTGGCGTGAGCATGGCTCTGCTGGCCTGCCACCTCACATCCTGTGTTATGCAATGCCTGCTTCTCCAGCGGTGTGATTTTATTTCTGGGGAAAACTATGCAAGTGATGTCAAAATGTAAAATGTATGTTTGTGTGTAGGCATGAGCTAACAAAAAGTCTCAGAATGGGCCATGGCAGCTGAGGTTTTGAAAAGAGAAGAAAGCCCAGTGAGACAGATCCCAGTCACACAGACACATGTTTGAGTGAGGACAGCTAATTCATAAAAATAGTCTCCTCTAACACAAAATGGAAGGTCACTAACATGTTTGTTCATAACCATGCTGGTATTGCATTCTGTGTTTTTCTCCCAAAGGAAAATAAATATATAAGCATGCACCTGATAAAAGGTCCACTGAGCTGCAGAACTGATGAGATTTTTGACCCTGCAAGTGTGCCCACTAATAGTAGGTCAGTAAAGCCCCTCTGAGTATCACTAATCCTGATTCTGCAAAAACTCACCTTATGTGGCTGTGGAAGCTATCTTATTTATTTTTCAAGTTAATCCAGCTCAGGGCTTGAGTGGCGATAGCATATCCTCTTAAGTGTAGGCATGCAAGCTCAATGTGGACAGCTGTTTTAACATTCCTGGCTGGAAGTCCTCCTCTCAAAAGACATATTTGATGCTTATACATAGTCTCTTGGCTGCCTACACTTAAGTCCATCTGTCAGAATGGCACGGTGCCACTTTACAAGGTGCTGTGTTGTTTTTAGTAGGACAAAGGTGCCAAGCAGGGATGTGTGTTTGGGCTGCCTGCATAGCCATGTGTGAGCTCTTCTGTGGGATGTTTCTTCCTTGTGAAGCAGTGCCACCTCCGGGTCCTCCCGCCCCTTAAACTTGACAGTACTTTGATGCCCCGATGCTAACTTTGAGAAATGTGTGACATCAGGTTTGGAAACAAATCCTGATTGTAACAGGTGCCTAGGAAATGTAAGAACCGGTTCCCTTAATCACAGATAATCCAAAAGGGAAGTTGCACGCTATGTAAAAACTGGGCAGTCACTAAGTGGTCTTTGTCTTCTCCAAAGTCTCTCCATTCCATGCTCAGCTGTACTGTGACATGTCTGTTGTCAGCTGCCTGATGTGTGCAGGTTCTTCTTTTAAGTATTTATCCAATTAAATTAATTGCAATTCAATTTGAAGTTGAATTGGACTTCACAAGTCTGGTTTTGTACTCTTGATGGTGTTTCTGCTACTCATCAAATTCTAGCATTTAAAGCACTGATTTTTTAAAACTGGGGTTTTTTGTAGGGATTCAACAGTTTGTCTTGAATGTAAGTTTGCTTTATAATTATATTGGACTTGTAGAAGCAGTTCTTCAAAATTAAGTGTGGCACTTAGTTTTTTCAGGCATTACAGTGCCTGAATAATTTTTAAATATTTTTCTTCTTTTGCAAGTGGATATTGTAATAAAAAAAGGAATTTACTCAGAAAATTCACACATAGAGAGGCAGTATTAGGTTTTTCAGAGGTATTGTCTTAATGAAAATATTCTGGTTTTCAGGAATGGCTTTTAACAGTACCCCCAAAATGACTAGTGGACACATCAGTTGTTGTGCTAAGGATGTTTTATTTCTGTTTCCAGAATACTATAGGGGCTGGTTAGGATATGATAGGAGAAAAGTTTCTCAGTTTAATTTCATGCAGACTGTCCCTAGGTTTTAGAACAAACTGTAATTACAAAATGCAAAGATAAAGGTTTTATGAGATAATGGCTGAAAAATTGGATAAGCCTGTGCCAATGGGCTTGGTACAGATAATTGCTGAAAGTCAGGGAAGTAAAATCATCTCATAACCTGGAAAAAAGAATAAATATTTAGACAAGTTTCAAAAATATTTTGGACTCCTACTTTGTTTTCATGAGGGTTGTTTGTGGGTTGCTGTTTCTATTATTAGGTAAACCATTACTGTGGTATAATTCTGTGACTATGTTCTGTTTGGAAAACACCTCCTTACCAGTGTTTCACAGATGTTCTGTGTACCCCTCATGTTTTTGTTACAGACTTCCCTAAAGTCTTTATATATATATATGGATGATGACTGTATTTATTATATTTCTAGTTAAATATATCCCTATATCCACATCTCACTTGGAAGGAGAGGGCAGCAGGAGTAGCTTCACATACTCCATCAGAAACCCACCACCTCTGCCTGCTGGGTCCCAGGGCAGAGCCAGCTGCTAGACAAGCTAGATCTCTGTAATGTGTCATTGCTTGGATGTTGGCACAGGAAGCACTGTTTTTTTGTGCCACTTTGATCCATTTTGGTCTGGCTGCTTCTAGGGTTATGGATGTCACTGGGAGACAGGAGCTGGGGCCCGCTGAAGGCATCAGGTCCTGTTTGTGGATGCTACAAGGTCATTGAGGTTTTCTGAGACAGTATCAATTTTCTAGCTGAGCAGGAGGGACCATCTAGAAGAAGCAGGGAAACAGCTGATCAGCATTTAATTTTATTCTCACCATTCAACTTATGACCACTTTTGGTTTACTTTCAGAATATGCTTCCTGCTTCCTGATAACCAAAAAGGCTAGTTTCCTAAAGGGCTTTCTCAGCATTGATCCCTATAGTTGGTAAACCCTACAGAAATAGTATGTTTATTTTTACAGCATGCCTGTGAGGAGGCAGGATTTTATGAATCAAAAATTGAAGCAAAGGGGGTGTGTTCACCAGTATCTTTTATTGATTGCTTTATTTTCCTTGTAAAAGGGAACTGTGCTGAGATTATTTCTTAAATACATGATTTTACTTTATCAGAGAGAGGGCTACATCTTATTTTATCCAGAGGCATGCACTAACACTTGGTCCATCTGCAGTCTATTTTTGTACAAACCTAGGGTGCATGAGGCACAGCATCGCCAGCCAGACAAGGAATGGGATTGTCCCCTCTTCTCTGCACTGGGACAGCCTCACCTTGAACACTGTGTGCAGTGTTGGGCACCACCATATGAGAAAGACATTAAACTCTTGGAGAGTGTCCAAAGGAGGGCAACAAAAATGGTGAAGGGCCTTGAGGGGAAGCCGTATGAGGAGTGGTTGAGGTAACTCTGTCTGTTCAGCCTGGAGAAGAGGAGACTGAGGGGAGACCTCACTGCTGTTACAACTTCCTTGTGAGGGGAAGAGGAGGGGCAGGCACTGATCTCTCCTCTATGGTGACCAGTGATAGGACCTGAGGAAATGGCCTGAAATTGTGTCAGGGGAGGTTTAGGTTGGATATTAGAAAAAAGGTTGTCTCCCAGAGGGTAGTTCGTCGCTGGAACAGGCTCCCTGGGAAAGTAGTCACAGCACCAGCTTCACAGAGTTCAAGAAGCATTTGGATGATGCTCTTGGGCACATGGTGTGACTCTTGGGGATGGTGCTGTGCAGGGCTACAAGTTGGACTTGATGATCCTTGTGGGATCATCATTGCTGATGATCCCTTCCAACTCAGCATATTCTGTGATTCCATGATTCCGTGAAACACATGCTTGTTTTGTGTGCGCACTTGGCTGGGCAGCACTAGCAGAGCTCACTGTGCTCTCAGCTGAGGGTGGGGAGCATCTAGGGATGCAGGTGAAGTGTCTGCAGCTCTATTTGTGCATATGAATTATAATGCTTTCTCACACAGATGATGTAACACTCAGAGGGTGCAGTATTGTGCTTCTCTGGCACTCTGTAGTATCTTTTTTTTTTTTTTTGTTAAAATGCTGATGAGGCAACAGGCACAGTTCCTGCACAGTTCCTAATAATTACTTATAGTAGCACTGTGCAGTTTTATTATCCTTTTGTATAACCAAGGAATTAGAAAGATTTCACTTTTCTTCTCCACTTAGTTTCCTACTTCATAGGTGGACTGATATTTCTTTTTCATGCTGTGATCCTAGATATCATTTTCTTAAGCATTTAGAGAAGCTGTTTGGTTGGGGGTTTTTTGTCTGTTTAAGCAATATGTACGTACAGTGAGTCCAGTGAAGCGTGGAGGGCAGCCTTTGCTCTGAAGTTTTCTGCCTGCAGGATTTAATGTTGAGAGTGATACATCTTCCCTTGCTCTGCCAGTGCTGTGTCCCTTAGGGATTCTTTCTGCATCTCTCCAGTTGTGTCCTTGCAATCAGCTATGGCATTGTTCACAAGCAGCTGTATTGACAAAGCATCACTTCCAGTAACTGGAAAAATGCACTTTGCACTTCTTAGGAGCAAGAAGAGACTTAAGCACATGCTTCCCTGATTGTCTCTTTAAATTAAAGGACAAAAACTGGATTGGATCCAGGGTTCTGAAACTTACTGAATTCCCAGGCCCAGTTGTTTCCCTTGCTTAGTGTTTGTCAAAATGATTAGCATTTTTTTTCTGAGGTTGACAGTGCCCTTTTCACCTGCTTGAGCTTGGGAATGGTGTTTTCTTGGAGAGTGGCTCCCTTCTCTGTGAAGCTCTGCTGCAGGGCTGTTTTGTGCAGACAAGTGTCTCCACCTGCTGTGGTCCTGGAGCAACTTGGAAACCTAGACATGAAAGTGGCCTTTAAGTAAGAGCTTGTTTGTAGCTTTTGCCAGGAACTGAAGGCTTGGGATCTAGTGTCTGATTACCTGGGGGCTGGAAACTTTAGCTGTCTGCTGGATACTCCGACTGTTTTCTAAAGGGTCACTGTAACTACTCCTGTTGCAGGTGGATTAGAGATGCTTTGTGTTTCATCCATTTTCCCTTAACTTTCATTCAGTGGCCGCCTCACCTGGGAGGACTTAATTGCTGTGAAAGTGCTTATGCAGTCAAAAGAGAGGAGACTGGATTTCTCTGTACTGTCATTCAGAGATACATGGGTTTCTGTCTGGTTGTGCAGGAAATACAGGCAATTATATAAATGAGTCTCAGCCTTCTGTTTCATCCTGAAGGCCAGCATCTAAAAATTCAGATTTTTTTAGAGTAAAGTGAATGAGTGGAATTTATCCATGGTTTTTAAAAGAACAGAAAAGTAACTCAATCATATTAAACTCTCATGCTCTCTTTTTAATCCTACTAAGTCTTCTTCACCCTGATAGTACTTTTAAAACCCTTGTTTCTTGTGAAGAATGAACTCACTTTTCTTTTTTTGTTGGTTTTTATGTGCCTTTCCTGTTTATTTTGTGTAGGGGCAATTTTGAAAACAGTTGAGAAGCTACCATGCAAAAATGGCACACACTTCAGCTGGTCCCCTCTGGCGATGTTGCTGCTCTTGACTGGAAGGGTCAAAGTAAGCACTAGCTCTGACTTGGCTGCTGATGGATGGGGCAGTGCCACATGGACTCTGAGGGCAGGAGAAGCTGGTCACCTGTCATCCTGTGAATCGTCACCAGAGCTGTCAGAATTTCAGCTCCAAGTGCAAGGGTGTCTCTGCAACCCTCTCAGCAGCTATAGGGATGCTGGGACTCATTTGGGCTGTAATCAGAAAGCTTTGAAATGGTACAGTTGTAAGAGGGAAAGCCCTAGAAGTGTGGGATCTGCACAGGGAGCAAACTGTTGGCTTTCTGATTCTTGGAGTCCATGCTTTTATTCAAGCACCGTGGTGCTTTTACCTCAGCTCAGTTGGACAATCTGGGCACACGGGCTGGAGCTAGCAAACTTAGGACAGCAGTCAGCTCTGCAGTGCGCATGCAGGCTAATTGCACCTGAGTCAGCCGAATCTATACTCCAACTCCTTCCAAGTGCCCAGAAAAAAGTAGGACGTTTCCTGTGATGAGAAAAAATATATCAGTGCTCGGCAGCGTGGAGATGTATGGGCTGTGTCCTGCTCTGCTGCTGAGCAGTTGGGAGTTTGGGCATCTGTTGTGCTGTCACAAGGCCAGAAATTCAGACACCACACAGCATTAACAAGAGGGATAAGGAACCTGGAGATAATTTCCACTTCCCTTCTTTTCTGCCACAAGGAATTTGTTCTTACCTGAGAAATCAGGAAGTGCAGATGCAGAAACTCGAGTGTTATTTTATGCTGCCATTAGACCCGATGAGTTATGTCATGTAAAGTGTTTGCAAAGCAGTACTGCATGTCCACTAATTGTATGCTCCTGTGCTGTTCATCTGTGATTCCCTTCCCCATTTTCAGTAGAGGTTTCTTTCCAGCAGCTTGCTTCCTTTTCATTAGCTTGCCAATATTTTTGTAGTGTTTCCACTTCTTTCCTTGCTTATATTGACGTTAACACTTTACTTACATTGCACCATGCACAGTAGGACCTCAATGTGGTGGTTGCCCTCTGCACCTTTTATCTTTGATGTTTACTGGATTAGAATGAAATCCTCAAGAGTGTCTCAGCATTGATTTTCTTAAAATCCAGCTGCTCTGAAATCAGCTACCAGCTCTCCAGTTGCTTGAATTTAGCAAGCCTTTGTAAATTAGTGACAACTTTCCATATTTACTTGTTTTCAGCCAACTTCTTTGAAGTGACAAAAATTAAATCCTGTCAGGGTCCCCCTGTGATTGCACCCTTTCTGTATTAATTAAGCTATCCTCTAGAGTCAGAGTATTTCAGATAATGCATATATTAGCTGAGTGTATTTTCTTATATCTTCTGGTTTGCTCTTTCATACTTAAATTGTAGTTTATTCTGGTATTTATCCTGGATTTCTTCACAGCTGTTTACTTCAGGTGTCATGTAGGCACTGAAATGTGCTAGTGTGCTCCTGGAGCCAAGTGCTTTCAATCACACCTTGATTCCTACTTCTCCTTTTTTCAGTCTCTGATTAGATTAAAATCTGAATACCTGACCTCCCCAGAAGTCATTTCAAGTAATGCATTTTTGTAGATAACCCAGAGTAGACAGGGAAATAGTTGTGAGCTCTGCTGTGGAGGTTGCTAACCTGTGATTACTTAAATGAAATGTGTCAAGCAAGCCTCATTTGCATCTACAGATATCTAAAGGAAGTACTCTGGAAGATATTATCTGACATGGCTGTGTGTTAAGCTCTCCCTATAGTTGAAGAGAAATTGCTATATTCAGCTGAGCTGTTGACTCAGTAGATTTTGCTTTGTATAAGACAATTGAAAACACTATCTTTTCCATCAAAAGTTTCAGAGGAATCTGCTCATAGGCTCGGAAATCAAACCCATGTGAAATTCATGAGCAGAATAACCTGTGGAGAAGAGGTTAAGTGCCACCAGCATGGGACTGTCAGTGCCTCTTTTGTGTGGTCCAAGGCAGTGAGGGACAAAGCCAGAAATGGACTCTGATGAGGAGATGCCTGCCAGGGACAGTTCAGGTGGAGCCCATGGGAAGGGCTGAAGATGCTTCTCTAAGTGTCTGTGGAGTGCAGGAAAGTCCCTAACAAGGCTGGGGAGTTTTGGCAGTGCAGAGAAGCTTTGCTTCTGCCACGCTTTCCTTCCGCCACGCTTTTCTTCCTCACAGAACAGCATTTTCCACTTTTGCCGAAAGTGCCTCTCCATGCTATTCATTGGTCCCTTTCATTTCAGTAGCTGGAGTTTAAGAAGTAGTAGCAAAATAGTTTTTCTATTTGTGATTTTTTAATCTAAATTTGTGTTTCTGCTTGTTAATTCATCCCAATGAGGTAAAAAGAGTTTAATGAAGAGCATAACCTTATACAGTGCAAATAGTTTCAGTAATAATCCTCTAGTTTAAAAAAGGCAAAAAATTTGTTACATAATTTGAGACTCTGTAATTTTTGTAAATATGATGGGCAGTGTATTTCAAATTGATTTAATACAGCTGTCTAGTGAAAAAATAGTGGAGGTATCCCTAGGGAATTTTTATTATTGTCACAGGAAAAAATAGCACATGAGCTTTTTGAGTCTGCAGTGTAGTAGTGCTGATGCACATCAATGTAGGCATTTATCTGGTAAGTGATATAATTGGCCTAAAATAAGAATTTCAGGAAACTGTTTCTTCTGCTAGGGAAGACCTAGGGAAAGAAGTGGGATTTTGGGGTTATCTGAAACGAATAACTTAGTTTGTTACCACACCTGCATTGTATTACTGGAGGAATATTAGTCCTGTTACACAATGAAAGTAAAAGGACTCTGAACTCAGCATTACATTGTTGTAATAAAATGCTGTACTGTAAATAATTTTTCAAAAGCATAGCTGAGGACTGAATTGATGCTTGAAGGAAGACCTGTACTGTAAATTATAGTTCCTTAGTAGCTATTGCACTATTTTGATATGTAGAAGTTCTGTATAGTCATTGACCTCAGTGACTGAGCAGTTTAATGAGATTGTGATTATGATGTCAAGGATAGAGCTGGCTGGTGTGAATTTCTTTGACTGTGGAAGCAAAGTAGGCAGTAGGATCCATGTGTTTACTCCTATGGCTTCTCCAGAACTTCTGGGAGGAGGAAAATGAGCACTTCTCAAAGACCTCCCTCTGCATTTAGGAGTAGCTCTGTGACTGAACCTAGGGAGAAGTATGAAAAAAGACCTTTCCTCATTACCTTTTGCTTCTTGTCTTACTCGATGTTTGGTAGCAATTGATTTTTGCTTAGATGGGGTCATTTATTGTTCTTACTGAATTTATGGTTAATTGCACTAGCTTTGGACACTCACAAGCAAGTAGGACACAGGCAGCAGATAGGAATGCATGTGGCCTTGAAAGGCAAAAAGAAAAAGAGTGGTTAAGGCTACTGCCCCCATGCATTTGTGATAATTAAAAGAAGATCAGCCTTCTATGAGAAATGAGGTAAAACTGATTGACTAATATTGGCCAGGCCAGCTAATGGGAAAGAAATTGAAAAGAGCTTTTAAACCCAGTGAGTCAGAAGCCTTGGGTTACATATATGCCTTCTCAGCTTCACTAAGGATAAGAGATTCAATTAACCAGATAAAAATGGAGAAATGTATGAACTAACATAATTTTACGAGTTTCTACACTGTCCTTAGAGTGCCTATTACTCCTTTCTGTAACTAATAATATATTTTAAGTATTTGGTAAGGTGAAAGAAGCTGTGTATGATCAGATAGATCTATAATTAACTTCCTTTCATGCTTATTCCCCTCTTCATCCTCCCTTGTATCCCCACACTCCAAATTTAAACGCTCCAGAAAGAAGAGCTTACCATGGGTCTGATGCAGTGCCACACTTTCAAGAAAATTCCATGTTTTGAGTCTCAGATTTGTATTGTGTGTTTATACTTACCTTGAGTATTACAGAGACTGAGGAAGGGATCAATCGTGTGTTGCAGTTTCAGGATATGTAAGAAATAACATCTCATGGTTTGCCCAGGTTGGCATACTGAAATCTTTTAGTGACTGCCGGGTCAAGGTTGATCATTTTCCTCTAGGAGGAGTAGATGTAACTGGTACAGACAGTGAGAGGACTGACAAGTGGCTGTGGTAGTAGAGTTTGATAGCCATAAGGTTTATATTAGCAGGTAGGCATTCTGCTCTGTGAGCCAGCTGCATTTTGTTTGATTTGTACCTGACAGGAAAAAAATGGTGCAGTATATTAGGAATGTATTTCCCTTGTCTAGTTTAATAAGATGCTCAGATCAATTATTGTGTTGTCTGAGTGTTAGGATTTCTTCAAAATACAACCGCTGGGCTAAGCAACTCTTCTGGCACTGGATTTATCCCAGTGCTCATGGCCTGTTTGGAGCTATTAGAAGAATTAGTATCAGAGTGTTAAAAAAGAAGGACCCATCTGTCTCTGGATGCTCTTAGGACTGCTGTCTGCTGCTTTTCAATTTAATCAGAGTACAGAATGTGAGGAGCAGCATGGTTATTTTTATATGCAGGGGGCCAAAGAATGATACAACAATTTTGCCCTTAATTTAGTCTGGGTTGCACTCCCGTTAAAGACTTCTTGACCTTTTTGCTTTTTTCCCCTAATTTTCCTGAGTAACAAAATGGTGTGGAGCTCAGGGAACTGACAGCTGGTGGTTTTCTGATGTGGGAGATTTGACTTGCAGAATATGTGTGGGTGTGATGATATGAGGCAGCCTCTTCATACAACCCCTTGGTGATGTGCTGTATACTCTCGTTATACGTCATGCCAAAATAGACAGTAATCCTCTTATGTGGGATAGTCAAGTAAGTAATAATAGAGCACAAATCGGTGCCATCAGTTCTGAGATTTTTTTTGATAAATGTAATTGTCATTCATATCTCCTAGATTCTTTAGTACTTCTTTATAGTAAAGAATAAGGACTTCTTCTAAGTCCTGCAAATGTTCATGTTTCACAATAGTGATGTCAGCTGATACCAAGACTTCCCTATTCATCTTTGTAATTGATGCACTTGCCTTAAAAAGTCCACAGACATATTTTTATGATTCATCTCATTTCCTAATGTGAAAACTTCAGCCGAAGAAAAATTTGAAGATCATTTAGTCTGCACAAAACATTTCTATTGTCTTACAAGGAACCCTGAAAAGATCTGAAGCAATCAGAGTTACTGTCTGCAGGCTGTTCATCCCATTTAGGAAACATGAAGTTGGCTGCTCTGCAGCAGGGCAGACACGATAAGCTGTGCTGGAGGAGAGAAGCAATTAGCTCAACAGCAAGCACAGTCAGAGCAGAAAGGGAGCTCTGGAGGTGTTTAATTAATACTAATGCTTTTGTGCTTATGAGGACCAGAGTTGTGGTAGGTTACTGTTGCCTTGCTCTTGTGGTTCTTAAACCTGGTATCTAATGAACATTAGATTTGGTAAAGCTTTCCAGAAAAGTTCATAAATTACAACTAACTGTGGCACATTACCCCTGAAGGTAATGAGGTACACCTGACACTGAGTGGGAGCAGGGTCTGATCTGTAAAGCTTTCTCATTTTTAAACAGATAACAAGGCCTCTTGGGATTTTTGTACCACATTTGTTTAAGTAATCTGAAATAATGGAAAGACATGTCATTTATTAAACATTTTTCAAATCACCAATTAGGGAGAAATAAACCTTTTTATTTTTTTTCCATTGTAGAAACAGTTTCAGGAAGGTATCATTTTTTATTCATCTGAGTTTGATGGCAAAACTACTTTTGATGGAAAAGTGTTCAGCCATCAGTGTATACTTATTTGCATAGCCTGACACTTTGAGATGTATTTTGCTATTTAATTCTCAATTTTTATTCATTTCAACTTCCATTATTCTTGGGTAGAAAATACAAGTAAAATCCCATTTGGTTGAAAATCACTCTCTTCTGCTTCTGTTTTCTTCTAGTACATCATTCAGGACATACCTAGACTCTGGTAAGCTGGAGAGGATTACTTTTTCCATTTGCTCCTCATGAGAATACCAGCTCTGTGGCTTTAGGCTTACATGTTTTTATATTTATATATGTTTCCCTGATGGGTTTCAGCACTGTGTGTTAATAAAAGGATGATCTCTATGATGATTTACTCTTTGTGCAGGAGCACTGATATAATCTAGTTTGAGAAATAATCTACAAATTCTAGTTTTGTTTAGATATAGCCTATGTTTAGATATCCCTATGTCACCTCCTTCTGTCAGTGGTTATCTCTATAAATGGCTTTATTCCATTTTGGGAGCAAACTTCCGTATCACATTGCAGTTAATACAGTGTTTTATCACGCTAATTGCCTGTTAGTGCAGTTTTTGTGTGATTAAAGTATTCTTATTGCACATTACCGTATTTCCCAAAACTTACATAACAAGGTAATTAATATATACTATCTCCGAGGAATAAATCAAAAGTACTGGATTAAGGTCACAATCTTAGATAATTATTCATGTTACAAGAAGAAAGCTGAACAGAAACGTTTGGATTTTCCCATTTTGATGGATTTTTAAGTGCACAGCTTTTTGTTTCCTTAGTCTTCTGGGACTCCCCAGCTGAATGTTGTTACTGCTGAGGTAATAGCTTACATGTCTGGTACATAGAATCATGGAATCATTTAGATTGGAAAAGACCTTTAAGATAATCGAGTCCAACATTAGCTGAGCGTTGCAGTGCTAGTTTAGCCTTAACTTGAATTGGCTCTGGAGGCTGTTTTTCCCGAGGGCTCCCTTGGCTTTTGTCAGCAGCAGATGTGTTTTCATGCGATGTGCTGCCTGGAGCGGGGTCTGTGGCCGCACGGCTCCTTCCCCTGTGCTCTGGGTGCCTGCTGCTGCACTGCCCTGGTGCTGGCTTCGAGCGTTTGTGGCTGTGGCACGGAGCACACCTCCAGCTGCTCTGACATGGAACTCCCTCCCCGCTGCAGCGTGTCTGTGTCTGCCTGCTTTCACGGGATGGAGGGGGACAGCCAGGGAGGGGGTGGCTCTCGGAACCACCCGGGGCAGCAGCCTGCACACATGGGGGTGGAATCCCACTCGGCATCTGAGCCACACAAGAGGCAGCTGCCACAAACATCGGAATTTTTAACAGCTTCCTGAATCTTGCATTCCTTTAGTCAGAGACTTTCTTGAAATGAGAGGTGTTTAGCTGAATAGCTCATGTATTTTCAATATTTTGGAAGAGAGGATTTTTCTTTAATATCATATTTGGAACAATGACTTCCTCATTGCATGTCTTTCAGTAGAATATTTTCTCTAAAGCTTTGTTCTCCTCCATTGTTGGCACTGTTTGAAACTCCCACACTCTAGCTAACAGTTACATTATCTCTTGATAAGCTTCTTACACACTTGTAAATACAAATTTTCAGGTTTATGTTGTAATGAATTGTAATACATTATTCATAAATGTGGTGCTTGTGTAGAACAGAAGCCAAATATAAAAGCCATTTGGTCTTACACAGTATTAAGTATTGAAAATAAAAAGTGATAAATGAAAAAAAAGATAGTAGGGATTGGTCACCCTTTGTGAGGGTGTGAGCTTCTTTTCCAGCCTCTTACCCTCACTTCCCATAGCTGGGATGAAATAAAGGAGACGTGGGATTTTCTTGTTCTGACTCAGTTGTTTATTAATTCTTATCTATGTTACAGTCTTAGAGACTGTGGGCTCTGTTAACAAGGTGGAACAAGGCTATAATGGTGTTTCTCTGGCTCTGCAGAGATTTTTCAAGGACAGTTTGTCCAACAGTGATTTGCCACCTAAATTATTTTTATTTCTAACCCAATATTCAAACCCCTAAGTTCAGCAGTGTAGATTTTCTTATCCAATTAGAAGACACCATCTAAACCCATGAAGAAGAAGGAAGAAAGTGAAAAAGAAGTATCTAGCCACCCTAAAACCTCCATATTGACATATATATAATTATATCTATTACTGTATTCCAAAAACTTAAATCTCAAATTTTTCGCTCTGTGATACCACACCTTCTATTCAAACTACACGTGTGATTTTAATGTTACCACTCAATTTTGGAAGCCTATCCCAAGGCCTCAGATCAAATGTAGTGTTTTCTTGTGGATCAGTGCCTTTCAGCACAGAGAATTTAAAATTCTCAGCTTCCAGGGCTCCAACAACCCCTCATAATAGACATGCTCCCTTTCCTTGCTGTAGGAGTTTCTCTCCCTGCATTTTGAACAGACAAGAAGATATCTCCCCAGGATTCTTCCAAACCCACATTGTTCTGCCTTACCTCAAACATTTCATTTCCTTTTCTTAAAACCAGGAGAAATGATATTAATGCTAAAGTGTTTGTAACCTGCTTTTGGATATTGCAGTGATGAATCTAATCTAAAAAAAAATAATAATGTAGAATAACCTTTGAGATTAAGTGCTGCTCTTTCACTGAGTAGCACATAGGAAGATGGATGTTACAATTTAATAAGGTATTTATTTTGATTCCATTATTCTTACAATGAAAGGTCAAAGAATTTTCATTTAGAAATGAATAGAGTAGGAAGACAGAGTAATGCATTCTGTTTTTTAGAAAAGGCAATAAATGGAAGTAGGTGATCCTGCAGAAATGTTAGCTGAAAAAGGATACCACCACACACCAATGCTAAAGGGAAGCAGTGCTGAACCCCACCAATGGGGAATGGCTTCTTTTCAAGCCTGACTTTTCTTTCTCCTCATAAGTAAAGCTGAGGAGTCTCTGCAGAGATCAGTATCTCCACTGTGACAGGGCTACCTGTGCATGTGCTTTTAGCTTGGTTTCATTTTATGTATTATAAATGCAGGAGGGGGAATAGCTCCTTTTTTTAAGATTAAGGGTTGATTGTTTGGCCTTCCTTTAGCTCTTCCCCTGGCCACAGGTACCTGAAGTTGTATTGTTTGAGTGATGATATCCTTGGCCTGTAGCACAGGAGGACCTCTGTGAAGCTGTGCAGTGGTGGAGGACTTTGGGAAGGAAATGAAACAAACTAGTTTATAGTAATAGCTAAAATATTTTAGAATCGTTGCAAATATTTGTTTCCTAGAAGAAAATCTCTACATAGGTGAAAGCTGCCTATCTTTTATTTTTTTTTGAGTGGGATAAAGTAGCAACAGTAAACAACACGTAAAACATATTATTCAGGTGAGCTTACTGAATAGCTAGGTGCTAAATAGTTCCACGAATCAGTGTTCCTATTTTCCACCTAAGAGTCTTCAGGATATTCCTGAAACTGGGCAATAAGGAAGAGAAGTCTGTTTTCTGATTTGGTTTCTTCCTTTGTAAATCTGAAGACATTTCATTGTTTTCTGTGGGTTTTTTTTTCTTGTATGACATCAGTTTAAAGGAGAACATAGTGTGATCTAAGCTTTTTACCATTTGTTTTTTTTTTTAATCAATGCAAATAGTTTTTTAGTTCATCTTCTGAGTCAGTTGTATAATTGAAACATTACGTATTTTCTGTGATTTTATGGAAACAAACAAAATTACTGTGTCAAAATATTTTCTCTATGGACATTGGTAGAGGTGCAACAGAAAAGAATGGATAGATTCACAAAAATGGCTAGGGAAGGCAGTGTCCATCAGCCGTGTGCTAAATATCCCACAGAGGAAAGCCTGGGGCGGTACCACTGAGTTGTTCCTCCACTGGAAAAGGAGATGCATGCTGTTAGAGCTGCCTACATGGTTTCACAGGTATGAACCTGAGAAGTAACATTTTAGTTCGGTTATTCAGCTGTGTTAGCTACGAACAAGTGTCTGGTTCTGCTGCTGCATCTCTGCTGGTGTTGTTACTGCACTGTTTTGATCTTTCAGTTACTAATCTTTTCCCAACAGTTTTAGTGTTTGAAAAGCATAATGCTGTGTTACTATCATTTGTCTGTTCTGAAAGAAACATTTGCCTGAATGGTTTATTTTATGAGTTAGCAGATGGTGATTTAAATGCGCTTGAACCAGCAAGAGCCTTGGTTCTGTAAGCATGTCTCTGCCTCTGAAAATCTCCACGAAGCACTTACAAAGTAGCTGTGGTGTTTGGAAGCACAAATGGAGCAGCCATGATGTGTTTGATTAGGGTTTACACACTTCTTGGGGTTAGAATTGGCCTGTAGGCAAGGACACGTTGCTCCAGTGTATCATGCGGTGACCTCAGGCATGCGGCAGGTGAGCTGCGTGGTGGAAAAGGAAATTACCACGAGACATCTCAAAGCTGAATGTACTGTGTGATGTTTTCCATGTTTCGAGTCCTGTGTTCTGTGTATGAGTGTTACCATGATACACTTCATAGAAACAGCTGAAGAACTTCACCTGTGTAATAGGTTACAGGAGATGAAGGTGTGCATTTCTAAAAAGTTCTGCAAAGACTCTTTTTTAACTTTCGTTTTGTCTGAGCCATTCGTGGTCTGAATATACTGTCAACACTGATGGCAGAAATAGACTTGTAATCTTGGGCTGTTTTTCAAAATTCATTAGAGACTTGCAATTTAGATTAGGGATAAGAATGTGTCAGATACAATTATCTGTGTAATGATATAAACATATGGGTAAGCATGTTCTATTAGCATGTATAAATAATTTATAACATTTTTTAGTTCAAGGGAATGTGATAGATTTTTGGTTTTGAGGCTTTTTTTAATTGTACATTGTGTTTTTATTCACTGAGTTTGTTAGAAGCAAGTATAATTTAAAAAGCGACTGAAAATTTAAGAGCCTTCTTGATAGTGTTGCTTCAGATTCTTTTAACTTTCACATTATAACCAGTCATTTTACAAGAGACAAAGAAAGGCTTGCACTGCACCTTCAAATGGATGTGTTTAATAAATATTTGTGAGTGCTCTGGTGAAACTCAGTTTGTACTGTCATAAATTCATCTCATAACAATATAGTTTCTTAAAGTGATCACTACGATGGATAACAATTGCAGTTAGGTATAACATGCAGTATAGAAATGTATTACGTGCTTTGTATTTGCTCTTTGGAGGAGTACTAGGTGTTGAAGTTTTTGGTGATGGACATTTTTATTCTTTTTTTCTGTCTATGAGGTCTGGGCTTCCACTTGTTATGTTGGCTAATTCATCAGTATGAATCCGAACATGTAGTTAAGGATCCAGCAGTGTGTGAAGACACGTCTCTTCTGTCACATGTTGTAGAAAACTCCCATAGAGTAGAAAGATGCCAGATCAATTTTCATTAGACTTGGAAAAGCTCTGACAGCAGCAGAGACCACTGGTAACACTTGTAATCATGGTTATTCCAAGCAACTCCAGTATCATTCCTTGAGGACCTCCATGTCAATCCCTCTGTCAGAATAATTTAATAACTGAGGTTAAGATTTCCCAAGGAGACTAAGGAAGTCAAGGGACCCGACTTTCGGTGAATTTCAGTGGGATTTAGGGCTCAAATTAAATTTTCTTTGCAAACATAAGATTAAAGTTTCAACAAATGGCTTATTTGTGGTAAATTGATTGAAAGCTGTGATAGTTTGCAGATTGTGTACATAAGTGTAATCTTCCAGTTGAATCTTCCTAGTGTAAATAACTGAAAGAGTGTTCCCTATGACAATGGATGCAAATGGACAAAGATACTAGAAAGGTCACTGAGTTGCTTGAGTGAGCAAAATCAATGTCAGGAAATACATTTTGTTTTCTTTGGTACTTCATGCCTTATTTCCTGAGCCTGCCCAAGGAGTGTCTGTGTGTTCAGTACCAGCTCCATTTCAGTTTTTCTGGGTCCTTGTTCTTTGGTGCTCTCAGAGTCACCCTGGCAGAGAGGGATGCCCAGGGGTGGCTCAGGACAGCCTCGAGGTTCCTTGGCTGCTGCAGCCAGTACCAAGGCCACCACCCATGCTGGGAGTGTCTGTGCTAAATGCTCAGCTGATGCACTTGTGAAATGGCCCTGCCCTTCCCTTACCAGGGTGAGCCCTTTGGAGATTCCTCGAGGCAGCATAGCCAAGAAGGAAAGGTGAAGAAGGCTTCTGGTCTTTTGGCATCCTTCTTTGCAAAGGTTGATGTTTGTTTCTGCAAAATCTACTGTGTTACAGATGAAAAGAGAATTGGTGGGATAATTTCATGCTTTATTGGGCCAGAAAGGACTGTTATGTTCATTTACTTTGACATCTGTGTTCAATGAGATTTCATTACAGTGTCATCCCTACCCAAAGCTCTATTTATATAAAACCATATAGCTTAAAACAAAGCACTCATGGTTAGAGAGAATCTGCCATGTCCCTAGGAATATAATAGAGTTAACTATCTTGTTAAAAAAGTTACTGCTATGAAAGTCTGTCTAAAGTTGGCGGAAAGTCATTTCTGCGTAGCCTCTAGCCACCACATTTTTCATGTCTGTGAAAGCAT
The DNA here is from genome assembly GCA_013396875.1 of Vireo altiloquus. Lineage (NCBI taxonomy): Eukaryota > Metazoa > Chordata > Aves > Passeriformes > Vireonidae > Vireo > Vireo altiloquus. Next base: position 176,510 of record VZRF01011342.1, read on the forward strand.
CTTTTGCTATTGAAGAATAAGAATATGCTTAATAATCTGTTAATCTAAGTAGCTGAGAAAGAAAGCTGTCAGGTCTAATTCTACTCACAGAAGAAAGAAAAGGCCAGAATGAACAATCTTTATTTTAAAAAATTCCAGACTAAATGAAAGGGTATTGGCAAATTTTCTCTAAAACATGTTAGCTGAATAATTAAATTACCTAATTAGTGAAAGTAACTTTAGCTGATTAGAAATTTTTCAGATTTTGTAAGTTAACCATATATGGTGTCTTGAAGTATCTTGGAAGGATCCCTGTAGTGTAAATAGTTTTCTCTTGGAAGTGCCAACTCTAAAAGTTAGTAATACATCTGTGTTTTATTAACATATTAACATATCTTATTGGAACTGAGAATGAGCTGCAAATGGAGCTGTAAATCACAGGGACAATTTTTTCATAAAAAGAAAGACAAATGTAGCTATAATATTACCATTTGTAATTGGAGAACCTTTTGTTAGAATCATTTTTTAAAGCTACACATAGTGTTTGAACTATGCCATTTCATAGCACTGATAAAAATGTTGTGATGGTCTTGCTCTGACAAATTATGATACAATTAAATCTTGATTATAGGGATAATGATTTAGGGGTTTTTTTGTGTAAGGAAAGTGATTTTGATCATGTTGAAATATTTAAGTTATCTTGAGTTATTTTGATCTTTATGTAGGACCACAGATTAGCATTTAAAAAAATACTTTTACTTGACACGTAGACAAAATCAAACCAAAGCAAACCATATAAATACATTACTTATAATGTCAAACCAAAGTGTTTTCACAATTTTTGTTTTCTTTTGTTATTGGCTTTGCATGTCAGTATCTCCCTTTTCCCATGAGGCATATATTTGTTTCTTTCAGGACCTGACTAAAATTCGTCTAAGCAAATATATTTGTAGAATCATATTTGTTTATAGAATCAGTTTGTTACTAAGAAATGGTGTCTGTGACGTTTTTCTGTACAAAACAAAAGTATAAATTGATTTCCAGCCTTTCGGTATCTTACAAAACTCCATTCACCTCTTTTTTCCATGTCTCTCCGCATTCTTAGTTTCCTTTTCTCTGATTTTCATGAATATCTCTGGCAATCATGTCCCTTTATCTGGTTTAGTAGCATCTTTTCAGGGATCTGCAGCAGCAGCTCTGTGCTTCTGTATCCTATTTCATGGAGCTGTGTTGGGGGTGTCAGGGTCATTTGGGAACAATTTGTTTCTCCATGGGGCACCCATTACCTCCTTAACCATGGGGAAGGAAGGATTTGTTGGGACATTGCTTGGTGACGTTTTTCCGTAGCTGGGATAAAGAGATTCAGTTTGGTGCTGCATCAAGAAACTCTTTTGTTCCCAAGCAGAGCATGGAGTTGAATGAGCTGTCATGTCTATCTTATGATCCCTCTATGGAAAACAGAGGAGAGATCCTTACCCAGAACCCAAAGCTCAAGTTTTCTTTACAGAATCAAACATTTCAGCATAATTCCAGCTTCGTGAAAGTGTCCAAACAATGTTGTTCCTATGAAGATAAAGACCATATTCTGAAGCTTTGGAGATTTTCATAAAATAGTGGTGTTGTCCTTTAGCTAAAATAAATGATCTCCTCTATTTATAACTGTTACACATGGATGGAAATGTTTTTCAGATTCTTTGACCTGTAATAATATTTTCAGTATTGTCTCAAATATGACTATACAGCTGTGCATTTCACTTTGGCAGTTGTTATTTAATATATTTTTTATTGAAGCTATTACAGCTTTCAGCCTTTGTGAATGTGGAAAAATAACTTTTTAGCAATACAATAGATGTTAATAAAACTCACAGGGTCATCTGCAAATTACTGGAATAATGTGCTTTTGCTTACAGGCAGATTTTCAGTCAGATATGAGTAATGAAGTGTAATTACTGTTGTTTCGGTTGAAAGATGAAAATGTAAGTGCAATTTACAAAGAAAACAAGAAGAAATGCTGTTTGGCTTGCCCTTCTTTGCAGTCTATTAGCAAGAGGTAGTGAAGGGAAAAACGATCACCAACATTTTCAATAATTAACCTATGGCTCCTGGGCAGAAAACAATTTTTGAAAGGAAATTAATTCTGAGGGAATGTGATTGAAGTAATTTCCTCCTTTACTTCTTTTTTCTGTTGTCTTGCTGGTGGGACAAAGCAAAAATGAATATATATATATAAGTGTTCTTACTATCAGCACCTAACCTTCCCTTTCAGTAGTTATTTGGTCTATTTCCACCGCTTCCTCACATTTTTTTTCCTAGGCACAAAGGGCCTGGCTTTGAATAATGATGAAGTATAAAATAATACATGTCAAACCTGCTTCTGAAAAACAGGTATTTGTATGCCATCAGCTGGTTTGTGCACAACAACTGGTAAAGCCCACATCACCAGTAGACACTGGTGTAAACAGATTTTGCTAAAGAATTGGTACTTAGTCCTGGTTCTTCCGATGGTTCATGATGGCATACTCTTAACATCTGGTTCTGTGTCTGATAAATTTCACCCTGCTTTTTCTCTTGTTGGGGTTTGGATTTCCCAGCTCAGAGAGATGAGAGGACCTGAATAATATATTCCTGTCACCTGAACATGATAGAAAACAAATTACAAATAAAACATGATACAAATATTCTGAAACACTCTTCTTGGCTGGGTTCTGCTGGTTTTGTAGTTACAGACCTTCCCAGCTGTGATTTTAAATGTGATCGCTCTCTCTTTATTTATTTTTTTTTTTCCATTTTCTTATTTGAGCTTTGCCTTTTGAGGTCTGCTTGAAGGCCAAATTTCAGCTTTCGTAGTCTTGATACTTTTCAGTTACAATAGCCTGAAGAAAAGGGGATGACATGCAAGTGAACAGCCCTGCCTTGCTCTAGTGTTGTTACAAGTAATGCTAAAGACATGAAAATTAGTTTTAAGAAGCCGAGATCAACGAGTCTATAAGCACATGCCTGGAGATAATCCTTAGTGAAAATTAAATGTGTATGTGTATCCTCAACTACCAAATCATTAAAAGAACCCCAAAGCCAAGTAATTACAAGGCAGAGATGAAATACTGCCATTTGACATGACTTTATGGAAGGAATGCCTATGAGTCAAGAGGCTGCTTGAGGACCTTAAGGACAGCCAACAGCTTCAATGTCCTTTTAGTAGGAACACCACTGAGTATTAGTACAGAAGTGTCAACTCCTTCCTGCTTCATGAGAGTAGTCACACTGGCTTCAAGAATACTTGTAATGTGAATGTTAAAATTCACTATTGTGGATTTAGCTCCCACTGTTTGAATGAATGGGGAATAATACAATGAAATTATCTTACTAGTTATTAATTAAAGGTTTTAAAAATAATTTGGACTAGTAGCTTGCTTAGGATTTAGTTTATAATAGTTATATTCAGTAGATAATTTTCTGTATGGAAATGGACACTACCTCTATGTCATTTCATTGTTTTGTTCTTTGGAGTAATCAAAACTTTGGGATGCTGACAGACCAAGAATTCAGGAGGGACCAAGGACTTGCTCAGTAGGTGTTAACATGAAGGGTCAATATCTCTTTCTAGTTGTCTTACTGTTCACAAAAGAAAACATTTTTAAGACACATGCTCTTTTGAAAAGTCAGGGTTTGGGAATTCATGCCTAGTCAACTTCTTGGGATATGTTACCTTGTTGAAGATGTGGAGTGTTTTTGACAGCTGATTTCTAGAAAGCAGCCAAGAGCAGAGTTGTGCCTTCTGTTGCATCTTTGGACATTCTGACTGTTCAGCAAATAGTGTGTGCATCTGTCTGAGACCTAAATTTCAAAACTGGAACTTTTCCATATCAAAATTTCCTACATATGGAAAAAAAATTGGGAGGTTTAAGAAAGATGGTTTTGATCACTATTGTCATGCATTTAAGCAGCTGTTGACACTTCTATTTTAAAGAAGTCCCAAACATCTATATAGGTAACCAATGCCTTTGACTTAATGGAAAGAATATCAGAACATCTTTGTTTTCAGTTTAGGTTGTGATTGTGCAAGCATAGATATGATCTTTGGTCATGCAAACAATTCACATCAGTGGGGACTATCCATATGCTTAAAGTTAGTTGTATGTGCTTTTGGAATACCATCACCAGAAGGTTCTTGTGTTAGGATTAGTTTAAGAACTTAGAAAGCTGATAAAACCTGATTTGACTAATTATCTGATATAGGAATTTCCTCATGCATGGCATCTAAATTCAGTTAACCACACTCATAGGAAATTGCGCTCAGAAATTGCAGCTGTTTTCACTAATCTTTTACAGCAGATGTGTCTTTTTCATATTTACTTCCTAACCACAAGTCATTCTTGGTAATATTATCAGCAAATGTTTATTTATAGGTGAATATAAAGAGAGAAAAGACAGATTTTGATTAAAACCCCCAAGTAATATTTGTGTGTTCCAAGCAAAACAGTTGTCTAAAGAAAAAAAAACAGTCTCCAGTTGCCCATGGGATTTTTACTTCCACAGTTCTCATGTTTTAGGAATAAAGAAATAAAGACTCTCATTTTAAGCACTGGAGTAGTTTTCCTTGGGGCAATAATTTCTTTAGCCAAGTATCTGTAAAGCTGAAATACCATGGTACAAGTATAAGCCTTTCTTCTTTGGTGTTTTCAGTGTTTTTGGGGTTTGGATTGGATGCACACACCTGGTTGTGTAACCAAAAGACAAGTACTGAGTCTGTGAAATTCTGGTGCAAGTTGAATTGTGTTATAGGCACTGTGGCTCCACAGCATAGCAGTGACTTGGAGCAACATTGCAGTGATAATGTATACAAGAAGTACACTTTAAGATAGCCAGCTGATTTTGTCTTGTTTTCTTTGGGCTTTTTTACTTTCCTGGGTTTTTATGGATACAGTAGAATTGGATCAAGTGAAAATGATTATAATGTTTTAGAACATGACCATGAAGGGTGAGTACAAAGCGTGAAACAGCTTAGCTGTTTAAATCAGGAAATTATATCTATTAATACAAATGATATCTTAGTTATAAAGCTATAAGAGAAAACTGAAAATCTAATGCTTTTCATCTGGTGTTGGCAAGTCACTTAAATAATAAAATTGAAACATATTTTATTTAACTTCCAACATTTTTTAAATGAAAGTGGTAAGCTGGACCATTCATTTTCTTTTCCATGGTAGGCATGTAAAATTATGCTTTAGTTATGTTTCTCTATAAATTTGTCTTCCAGGTCTGTGAAATCTGCTTGTTAAAATAGTGGCAAATATATTCTATACAAAGATCAAGAGAGGCTACTGAAGTGGTTTTGTTGCTCTGTTTATTGTTTTGAGTGGAACACTGGATCTGAGAGACTATTAAAGTCACAGTAACACTAATGCATTTTGAAAGGAAGTGATTTAAAGATTTGAACTGGACATTATTATCTGAACTGCAGTAATGCTCAAAGCATTGTTTTCTCCTGAGCAAATAACCACATTAAAGAAAAAACCCTAAAGCACATATAGATATGTTTGATTGTGTGTTCGTGATGAAAAGAAGGAAGTGAACTGGTTTCCTGACTTAAAAACTTTTGAGAAGTTTGCCTGGCTTCTGCTCACAACTCAGTTTTGTGTCCTCAAGCTCAAAACAGTGGTTAAACCTTATGTTTTGTAGGGTAGCTTCTGTATGGGTGAAATTAGACAGAATGAGGTAAATACGCCTTCATGAATGTGAGCAATGTTTCTTTGAATGCTCCTTTATGCTTGATCCTTGCTGTCGCACCACAGTGCTGTGACATGAGAGGAGCAGGGGGGAGCTGGGACGTGTTCCCCTTTGAAACCTCTGCCTATCAGCTTTGCTCCTTGGGGAAGTCAAAACCTACTGTATTCCCTAGAGAAATAACAGTGCAGCTCATTCTTCAGTGACAGCATAGTACAGCTTTCCTAGGAAATGTGCTGCTAGTAGCACTGGAGAGGATGCTATGGTACCGTAGCATGGTGGTACTTCTTTTGCTTGCAAAATCCCAGATGGTAACCCTATTTTTTTTAATCTATAGCTCTTTAAATTTCTTGACACATAAATATTCAAGATTATAAAGTTCATCTTGCATTTCTCTCAAAGCTCAGTCCTCAGATTGTAAACAAGTAATCTGTAAAAACAGAGCTTTTATTGCAAATTCCCATGAATGTTTTCTTTTTGTTGTTGTTTTTATTCTTCTTGGTGCTGTTCTTTCATGAGAGTGTTGTTCAGCAGGTAGGACACTGAATTATTGCTTCAATAAAGTAACTTACATTTCTAGACTTCCTACTGTACTTGACGACTATAAGGGATTAATTTTGTCTTTTGTATCTCTTGTCTTCCAGTCAATACCCTCATGCTAATGACAGTTGAGATTTTGGAGTAAAAATTTGAAACCTACACATATAAAAGAATTATAATTCTATACCACTAAAAAGTATCCTACAAAATCTATTAAAATTGCTGTACTATTCTGACAGGAGCAAATGTATGTATACATATACATACTTGTATACATATATATAATATTCCTTCAGAATGCACCCTGTAGCTTTTGCAGGATTTTGCTAATTCTAAACTTCCATTGAAAATAGAATAAAGGTCAAATTCTGCTTGTCTTACACATGTATGAAATGAACAGTTGTACTATGGTGATGTGCTGCCAAGATTTGGACAATGGGGTCTTTCAGAAATGTTCCTCCTCCTCCAGTGATAAACTCTGTGTGGTGACACGTGTGTGCATACACAGGAGATGACAGGGACTGAGCAATATATGCTTTTGTTTTTACTTTTTTAACCAAAGTGTGGTTTTTTGGAACCCAGAAGCCAGCCCATTGTAGCTCAGTAATGTGTAGTTTCTCTTCATCTAGGCACTTGTGACTTGTGACTTTAATTGGTACTAGCATGGCTAATACAAAGAGGCACAGTCAGAGGGTTCACATGTGCATTTGAGGGTGCCACAAGGGGGACATATGTTATGTATTCCTGTATACAGAGCCTACTGAAGATGTCTTTTGGTGTGATTAGAAAAGGAGAAGGACATTCACAATATTTTTATGACCTCTGTCTCATTAAATTTGGTAGTGTGGGTAGATTAAAAAAAAAATTCTTTGGCAACAAAGTTTTTTCATGCATTTGGTGTGAACACAGAGATTTTCAGACCCATAGAGGATTCAGTTTATCTTATTGTAGTCAAAAAGACTGTGCTGCAATAGGCTGTACGTAAAGCTTTCTCTTGTTGAAGAAGAATCTCCAATGAATGAAGTAATAGACAATATAATAATTTTGTCAAACCTTGTGAGAATGGCAGCATTCATTTCCAGCATGTCCCAGGATAAACTTCTCTGTGGTGAAGAATGACATTTTTTAATCTTATTTCACATGGATAGGTAAATTCATACGTAATTAGATTTCTGATTCTCTGACTCCCCTTTTCTCTCCCATCCAGTATCTTAGCTGTGATGGCAGTTTATGGCTAAGCCTGGCTAGCCACAGCCAGCTGCAGTTTTGGAACTAGACAGCCTTGCTAGTATGGTGTAGAGCCTGTGATATGCTATGCCGAGGACATAGTGAGGCAGTGAAACTCCTCCAGTACAAAGCTTCAAGGAGTTAAAATAGCCATGACTGGATATCTTGGGTGGAAATGGACATTTAACTCTGTCTGAATCAGGATGTTTTTACTTATCTACAGTCTATGTCAGAGGTAGAGCTATGATCTGAAGGACCAGGTTTAGGAGAGTGGGAAAGGCTGTCCCTCATCACTGAGGAGAAGGTACACCCAGAGGAAGAGATATGCCTGGTAATGGAAATTCCTAACCACAACACTAAGATCTTTGGAGAAGAGGGCAACTTTAAAGAATCCACAAGGTCTTTGGTCTTTGAAATTGTCTTGTTCAAATGCCGTGTAATTTTAGTAAACCAACCTGTACTTTCCTTTGAAGACCTGGAATCCTACATCACAGCAGCGGCAAGCTACAACAGACTTCTGGGGAAGCCAGAAGTAGCCAGGTCCATTCTGAGCTGGTTGTGTTGAATGTCATGAGTAGTTCTCAGATGGCTCTAAGTCACCCTGCAATCTGCTCAGTTGATAAGAGCATGGTGCTGTTAATGCCAAGGTCATGATTTTGACCCCTGTGTGGGCCATTCACTTAGGAATGGGGGTGGCTTCCAACTCAGAATATTCTCTGGTTCTGTAAAGTCATGTAGGAGTGGGTGACCTGCAAATGTGCTTTCCTAGAGAAACCAGTGTTCCCAGAGAATTGTACTGTGACTTGTCCGCACTGAACATGCGTGGCTAATGCAGGAACTCGGAGGGCTACAATTCTGTGTTTCAGTGCAACCCAATCAGAAGAGATTCAGGTTGATGTTGTAGCCTATATGTCTATATTAACAATAGTTTAGTCATTTTATCTGTTGAAGATGGTTTATGGTTTGGAGTAGAGCTTTAGCTCACGGAATGTACATCACCTCTGTTTTATCATGGGAAAGGACATATAACTGCTTTTTTGCAGCATAACTTTTTATGACTTAGACATAGTAAGGCAACTTGCAAATCTAAGCACCAGTCAAACTCATGGCTATGAGGTTATAAGACAAATCGTGGATTTCCTTAGGTGCAATTTAAAAAAATCATCTGGATGCTGTGTGTTCTGCCTCGGCATCGCAGTACTCCAGCATGTCCCCTGATAAAAATGTTTGTTACTTCCATTGAAAGGTCTTGACGGTTAAATCTGTGCAACTCACGTGATCAAGATCCCAGATCATGGCCTGAAGAGGGAGGACCAAAAAGAGTTAGCTGAAATTGCTGGCAGAAGGCTGAAAGGAAGGTGCTCATATATCATCTACATGTTTTTGAACCTTTTTCATCCAAAAGTTGGAGCCCTTCTAGTGTTCCGAGTGGAAAAAGTTCTGAAACAATTCTCCATGGGATTTTTTATTTGTGAAGCGGGTACAGTTTTGATGATACCCTGATTGAATCTGTTTCCAGTTTAGTTTCCTTTCCATATCATCCAGTAATCGTGGTGGCCTACTTGGGAATCTAAACCATCTTTTTTATTCCTGAACATCACTGTGAGGGCTGTGACAAGAATTTTAAGGGTCCAGGACCCTTGAGTAGCCTGCCAGAGTGACTTATGGAACTGGTTCATCTTTCGCTTCCACAGCAAGGTTTGAAAGTTTGGGGCATTCTTCCAAGTATCTAATTTTGAAATATCAAAATGTTATGCTTGCTGTATGTTTGGTACCATTTGTAAATCCAAAACAGTTTCTTGCACTTGGTGTCCAATTTCTGATAGTGACCATTAGATGCCGAAGGAGATGTTGCAATGTATATTAAAATGGCAATTTTAAGAACTTACTTGCTCATGTTTCCTCCTGCCATTGACCAGGAGCATGGAGGCTCTGTGGTTTCTGAAAGACTCAGAAAGTGACATTTTGCCTGTAAGTTATATTAAAAAGAAATTCATCTTAACGCCTGAACAGCATATAGTAATTTTAAAATACTGCTGAAATTGTTGACAGCATTTCTTTCTCTAAAGGAGAGCAGTGTATAATGTTATTTTTATCTTAATTGTGCAGTGTTTCTGCTTACAAGGAAAACCTTCTGAAGTTTCCAGGTGTACAAAATACACTATTTGTGTAGTGATTTGAAACCTAAGCACTTGCTGCATTTTGCTGCTTTCAGTGGTGGAACTAAAGCTGAATTAATGCAGTATAAGTATTTTTTCTGAACACTGAAGTGAATGGATTAGGTCAGTCTTTTACTCCCTTTGTGTTTCTTCTCTAAGGATTTTAGAGATCTGAGTTTGCTTTAGTTATCTGAATCAATTTTCCAAGCAAACATTTGTAGAACAAAATTTATTATTGGTTGTGGGAGTGTGGAGATAGTTTTTTGTTTGTTGGTTTGGGTTTTTTTTTCTCTCCTCATTATGTGAATTTTGCAAATAACAGTTACTGTGGGATTTATCTAACCACTTGCTGCTAAGGAGCAGAGTTTCAATGTCTGATGGAGCATTTTAGGCATACAGAGAATTGTTTACAATCAATTCAGTAGGGAACATGGCTGGAATAAATTTAAATAGTGAACACAGTTCTGAAAACCATTATGTGAAAAGGACTTCAGTGATTTTATGAATCTATTTATTCAAAATTGCAATTTCATAAAAAAAAGTGTTTACAAAAAATGACTTGAAAGTGATATAACTAATGAATTTGTGGTCTGGAATAATTTTTTAGTATAGGCAGTTTTACCTTTTGTGGTAGCTTCTGTGATTTTTTTTTTGCTGCAATATAGCTCTCTTTTTACTTGTGAGAACGCTCTTTTTCTTCATTCTCTTATTTCAAAACATTAGATGGAAATGTGCAAGTTATTTTGGTTTAATCATGCAGATTTAGTGATTTTGCTTATTTTATCCATGGGATATAATTTACTATAACAGGTAACATGGAAACTCAAGCTGTAACAACTCAGTTATGCTTCTTCAGCTGCTACAGTCTAGGATTCAGCATGTCTGATTGAGGATGGGACCAAAAAGGATGGACTCTGCATACTCCTGTTGTGGACAGGGCCTGGTCCAGTAACCATCTGGACCTAGAGAGAGAATTACAAAGAATTAGATAACCAGTTCTTTCATGTGCTGCTAGAAGATCTGCAGCAGCTGAGCAAGTGTTGCTGTGCTGCTGGAGCCTGGATTTTGGTGGTGCAAGATATGTGAGTGGGCAGCAGAGACCAGCCCTTCCACCCCCTTGCCTTTTATACTTACAGCCAGACTGTATGGGAAGCAGGGCAGAACCATCTTAAAAGAAATGGGTACTGCAGGATGTGGTAAGGAAGGAAAGAGATATTGTAGGGGAATGGAATGGAGTGGAATAGAGCAGAGCATTTCAGTTGGAAGGGACTTAAAACAGTCATTTGTCCAACTAACTGACTGACTGCTTTGGGGCTCATCAGAAGCTAAAACCTGTTACTAAGGGCATTGTCCAAATGCCTGCTAAATGCACTGATGAGTCTGGAAACCTCCCTAGGAAACCTTCACGAGTGTTTGACCTCCCTTTCCATGAAGAGATTTGATCCTTCCCAAGAGCCAGTGTAAACCTCCCCTGGTGA
>VZRF01011347.1:0-13327 GCA_013396875.1 Vireo altiloquus
GTCACTGAGAATGATGGCATCCTCCTGCAGTTCCTCACTAGCAGCCTTTATTTTCAGGGCTTCAAATGACTTTGTCTTATGAGTAATTTTGTCAGCTCACCAATCATTTGCTCTCTCAGATGTTTTTTTGATCTGGTGAGAAGTCAAAACTCCATCAGTAGTTTCCTACTCCTGTTACTTGTGCTTTAACTGCTTGGTAGCCTGCGAGACTTTTCCTGGTTTTGGGAAGATAAACAGGAAATTACTGAGGAAAAACCACACCTGGGGGTACACTGACCCCACAGAGATCATTTCAGGGTGCCTGGGGAAGCCTCTGCAGCCCCCCAAAAAGGAGCTCACAGGGATGAGCTGCTGTGTGTAACCCCAGATGGGAACTGAGCCCCACCCGCTGCTCCCTCGCTGCCCAGGGGTGCCATGGGGGAGAATTTGGGGTTAACAGTGAGGAAACTCCTGGGTTAGCATCCAATTTAATTGGGAAAATTGTCTGGATCTGAACTGCCCAGGCAAGGAAGCAAAGCAGGGAATTCATTCCCCATTCCCTGGAGGGTGACAGGGGCTCAGCCACCCCCAGCTCTGCTGCACCCCGTGGTGAGTGGGGAAGGCAAACTCCATCCCTGCCGACACTGCTGCCTTCCTCCTTCCCCTGCTCTGTGCTGAGCAGGATTCCATGTGGCTGGGACACCCCTGGGGACAGCTGGGACAGCTCCCTGTCCCCCCAGCCATGTCCCCTGGCCGTGTCTGTTGGAATCCAAGATATTTGGAAGACCCCAAACTGCCCTGGGGGGGTTGGGACCCTCGCTGGGACCCCAGGAGGACACAGTCTTTGATTTGTCCTCATGGGAAAAGCTTCCAGCACTTATGGATGAATTAAGAACATTCAAAATATAAGATGGATTACAGTTTAGTTTATCACAGGGTGAAAATTTGTAGTTTTGGGTTTTGTAGTATGGAGGTAAAAGGGAAACAAGATGGAGGTTTTTGAGTGGTGTTCAGAGTTCTTCTCCTTCTTCTTTTACTCCATTTTCTGCTGTAATGGTGGCACAGAGACATTGGCCTTTCAGATTTGAGGTGTTAAAAATAGGTGATGGTTATTGGCACAGAATTATAAATNGGTTATTGGCACAGAATTATAAATGTAGTACATTTTAACAGTTAATTGGGTGAAAAGTCTTTAAAACAGCTCTGCATTCTCAATCTCGTGGCCTTTGCAGCAGGAAATTCAGAGTGCAATGCCCAGGTGCAGGGCAGCTCTCTGAGTCTGAGACAAGAACTTGAATAAACAACAAGAAAAACTAAAACTGCAAGTCCAACTCCTTTTTATCTGGTATGGGACCTTGAGAGAAGAAGAAAAACCTCTGTTCCAGGGACACAGCTCAGCAGGGACTGAGCCCTGCCAGTGACCAGCTCTGCTCCAGCACAGACCAAACCCAGCCTGGGGACAGCAGATCCTGGGGACAGCAGCTCCTGGGGACAGCAGCTCCACCCCAACCCCAACCACACCAGCCCAGACTGTGGTAGCCTCAGTTTAGCTCTCTAAAATGGGTTGGAATTTGGAGATTCCTGGTTTTTCCATGACTCCTGTCCTGCTGGAGCCCCTACCAGGCTGGCTGCTGCCTCCTGAGCTGTGCTGCAGCCCTTCCACTCCTGGGGTCCTTTCCCACCTACTCCGAGAGACCTCTCATTATTTATTATCTCATCAGCTTCTCTGAACACCTCTTCGTCTGCTGCTTCCGTTTCAGAGTCTTTCCAACAATTAAGAGATTGAAGCATCTGTTAATTGAGGAAAAGCTGGGATTGCTGAACCTCCAAGAGCTGGGGTTTGGCTCAGAGGGGCTCATTGGTGTGTTTAAATCCCTCGAGGCAGGGGAAGTGCAGAAGATGGAGTCAGACTCTTCATAGTTTAGTTTATCACAGCGAAGGTGCTGAGTGAAAGAGCAAGAAGCAAAGGGCTGAAACTGAGATACAAATTTCCCTTAAACATTCCTTTAATTTAATTTAATTTCACTATATTATGCTATTTTTTAATTTTTCTTTTTACTGTGAGTGCGGCTGAATGGTGGCACGCATTGTCCAGGCAGATTTTGGACACTCCAGCCTTGGAAATACCCAAAAACCCCAACTGGAGCCCAAGCATTAACAGCCTACAGCTCCAGCTGGCCCTGCTCGGAGCAGGAGGGTGGGATGGATGATCTCCAGGGACATCTCCAGCCTCAGGCTCTCAGTGATTCCACCAGGCTGTAGCAGTGAAAGCATCCCCAGGAAATATTCCTGCAAATCTGAGCTGCTTTGGGCTGTTCTGGCCTTTCCTGGGCACTCCCTGCAGACCTCGATCCTGCTGTAGTTTTATAGACTCTCTGGTAGGTTCCTGGTTTCTGGAAAAGGTTTTATTGTTAGCTTTTATGGTTTCCTAAAAATTGCTTCTGGTAGTACTTTTTGACTTTACCATGACTGGATTTTGTGCTCTTTTCTGTTTTTCTCATTTGGACAAAATTTCCACTTTGTGAAGAAGGTAATTTTACTCCTAATAATCTCCATTACTCTGCCATTTAACCACGGGAGCTCCTTTCTGGCCCCATTTTTAGATGATATATATTTATTCTCAGCCTCTAATACGGTTCCTTGATGTAATTTCTTTGCCACCTCCAAGCAGTTTATCTTTCTGGCGGCTGCTTTTAATTTGGGTTTAGCAAGTTCCTTGGCCTTTCTTTGGGTGGGATAAATCACCATGCCAAGTGCCTGTGAGCACAGCCAGCTTGAATTGCACACCTGCCTTTAAAACAAGGCTACTTTAGCCCACAAATCCCATTCCTGATGTAACAAAAAGCTCTTTTCTTGCCTATAACTGTAAGAAACTATAACCTGTATAGGACTCCAGGGGAAAAACTGAGGCTTGACTTCATCCATTTCCCCATCTCCCCACGATTCTGATTAATCTTCTGAGAGATGTGTCCAATTAGGGGCATGAATAAATATCTCCTTTTGTGTTGAAGGACTTTGTGGAATCACCTGCTTGACTTCTTTGCTATTGAGGGGCCTCGCTGTAATTCTGATAAAAAATGAGCAAATGTTTTCATTTGAGCTCGGTGGGGCTGGGGGGAGGAATAACAACTTTTCTCCCCAGGAAAAACAGCTTTGCTCTCCACAAGAATAACAATTTTTCTCCCCAGGAATAACAACTTTTCTCCTCAGGAATAACAGCTTTGCTCCCCAGGAAAAACAGCTTTTCTCCCCAAGAATAACAACTTTTCTCCCCAGGAAAAACAGCTTTGCTCTCCACAAGAATAACAATTTTTCTCCCCAGGAATAACAACTTNAAATGTTTTCATTTGAGCTCGGTGGGGCTGGGGGGAGGAATAACAACTTTTCTCCCCAGGAAAAACAGCTTTGCTCTCCACAAGAATAACAATTTTTCTCCCCAGGAATAACAACTTTTCTCCTCAGGAATAACAGCTCTGCTCCCCAGCAAAAACAGCTTTTCTCCCCAGGAATAACAACTTTTCTCCCCATGAGTAACAGCTCTGCTCCCCAGGAATAACACCAGCTGGTATTGCTGAACTGAGGAGAATTCCAGCACTGAGAGCCCAACCAGCCCAGCTGTGGCTTGGTGCTCTGCTGCTGATTTATATTGATTATTCTGAATTTTAAAATGTTCTTTGGTGCCTGTGGATCTTGGGGGCTGGGAGCTGCATGCAGGCACTGCTGGACGAGTCCCAAATTCCAGAGCACATCCATGGGCAGGATGGGTTTGGAGCCTGCTCAGCACGTGGGGGTGTAGCTGTGGGAAATGTAAAAGGTGAGAAGGCTTTTAGTTTGAGTGAGAAAAGCAGGTTTCAGAAATAAAGCAAAGATTTTTAGGTTCAGCTGCAGCTGCAAAAATGTAGAAGAATGTACAATAATCTAGAATCCAGAATGTAGAAGAAGATACAATAATCTAGACTGTGAGGACATTAGAAGAAGGGTTAGTGTTCCTAGGTTTGGCTCAGAGAAGTCTTGGAGCTGCAGAAAATGTGCTTAGCAAAGACACTGAAGTTTTAAGCTTAATAATGGAATATTGTGCATTATTACAAGACACACAAGTGAGTATTGTCTGTAACAGGTGTACATGTGCTTTTTAGTGACTGGTTAGAACACTTGTCTGGA
This sequence comes from Vireo altiloquus, assembly GCA_013396875.1. NCBI lineage: Eukaryota > Metazoa > Chordata > Aves > Passeriformes > Vireonidae > Vireo > Vireo altiloquus. The sequence goes on from VZRF01011347.1 coordinate 4,141, forward strand.
AGCTTTAGAAGCATCTATTGGCTGAAAAACTTTTAAGAATGTTCTGTAACTAAGAAACCTCAGGTTTTCAGCACAGGCATGAGCTGTGTACCATCTCTTGTGTACATGAGGCTGATAAAATAAAATAATAAAAAAGGCCTGAATGAAATAATAAAAAACTCGTAGAACATCTGCCTGAGCCCCTGTCCTGTTGAAAACTGTACTCAGACATGTCACAGGGAGGTCTGACAGAGCCTTGTCCCCTTGTCCCTGCCAGAACATCCACCTGGTGGCCAAGTGGCTGAGCTCTCTGGAGAAGAAGCTGGAGCAGCTCAGCGAGGGCAGCCACCCGAATTTCCGCGTGTTCACCAGCGCGGAGCCAGCGCCGTGCCCGGAGAGCCACATCATCCCCCAGGGCATCCTGGAAAACTCCATCAAGATCACCAGCGAGCCCCCAGCTGGGATTCATGCCAACCTGCACAAGGCTCTGGACAACTTCAGCCAGGTAGGAGCACGGTGGGAGCTCCTGTGGCAGCTCTGCTGGAGCCCCTGAGGAGCAGGGTGGGCATTGCCTCCTGTGAAAAACGAGGTTCACTCCTGGGAAATTTTTAAAAAGGTTTAATAAGGGGTTTAATAAAAAGGACAATAGGAGACAGAAATAAAGCAAAGAGTTAATAGGGCCTGGTGCTTGGCACGATGCCAGGGGCACACCTTAGCTAACAAACCTCTGCTGTTCAATGTCCGAGTCTCAGACATATTCATAGATTTCTGTGCATCATTCAAATATTCTTTTTTTGGTATTTCTTTGGGTTTCCATTCTCCCCTATCCGGTTATCCTGCGTTCCACTTCTGATTGATAAATCTTTTATTCTAGGGTCTGAGCCCTGTCGATGTTATCTTCAACCAGATAGTCCAGGAATTTGGGGAATTTCCTTGCTCATCTTTGCTATCCTTAGTTTACTACATAAAGAAACATTCTGCATCTGATATAATCCTAAGAAATCACACTACTTTTTAAAATGAAATATTTCCATACCACTTCATTTTCTTACATTACACATATGACATTCATGTTAATATTTGCAAAAAGCCAACAATACAATCTGCATTTATAACACCTCCCCATTCCCCCAGCATCACAGAGCCTCTGGGTCCAACACCCCACTCTGCTCCTCCCCACCAGCCGGGTGCAGATCTCTTTCCAAGCATTGGTTTTTCCCAAGAGAAGGTTCAGGTGGTCTCCAGAAGCTTCTGTCCTGCAGCAGGGTGAGGGACACCAGGCTTCTGTCCAGTGCAATCATTTTCTCCCCAGTGTGTTGGTGTGGAGAGAATCCCAAGAGCAGGAGGGAACGTTGATGAGCAGGCCTGGGGGGAGGCACCAGGATTAATGCCAGTGGTCAGGGGAGATTATTCCATTTTTATCTACTGTCATTTATCATCTTGAGCTCCACAAAATGTCCCAGAGAACAAGGGAGGGGAGAAGCTTCACCCCAAGTAACATTTTCATCCTGCCTCTGCTCATTTCAATCAATAGTAATTAGCATTTTCTAAATTGCTGGAGGATTATAAAACATCTCTTATCACAAATCCTGGAGCGAGTGGGTGGGGTCCCTTTTACACCTCATTTCCCTGCTTTATACAGAAGAGATGTTCAAATTTAGCTTTCAGCCAAAGGCCCTTTATTCTGTGCAGGGGATATTGTTCTGCTTTGTAGCTGAAGAAAAATTCACAACTGAAGAGAGGCCAAATGAGAGTGAACTGAGTTGTTCTGGGGACGTTTCCTAAAATGAGAAAGGTGTTCTGCACGCATTTGAAGCAGTTCCTCATCACAATGCTGGTAATAAAGGGACCTTTGAGTGCAGCCCAATCAAGGGGGAAAGAGATTATGGAATATTCTTGATTATCACATGCACTTGGCCAATGTCTTGTACCCTTTGGAGCAACGGATTCCTCCTTTTCTGCACAGACCCTGAGCTCTGTCATGCTCTCAGAGGATTAGAGGTCTCATGGGGCATTTTTTTAAGATAAAGATTGGATGGGGCTTGGAGGGGATAGTGGAAGGTGTCCCTGCCCATGGAAAACCATGGATTTTAAGGTCCCTTCCAACAGAGAGTTGTGTAATTCTGTGGCTCCCTCCCCACCTTTCAGGTTGCTGGGATGTGGAGCACATGCAGGTGATGGGGTGTTGAGTGGGTGCAGATGTCCTCCCTTCCCTGCATTCCTGCACAAAGCCACTCGGCAACAGCAACTCTAAAGGCAGAAAATATTTGTTGGAATTTGCCAATAAATTTGCAATGCAAAGGCACTGACTTTGAACATCAGCACGTGTATGTGTGTGAGATGCAGAAATGAACTGGAGGCAATCTGATTGTCCTCCTGTCCAGGGTAACAAGGGGCAGTGACAACAAAGTCGGCAGGGGAGGTTCAGGTCAGATGTTAGGAAAAATTTCTTAATTGCAAGGGTGGTTAAGCACTCAACAGGCTGCTCAAAGAAGTGATGGAGACACATCCCTGGAATTGGTCAAAAAATATGGTTCAGTTAATTGGGTGTGGAGGTATTTGGTTGAAGGTTGAACTTAATTTAGGAGTGTTTCCAAACTTGGACTCTGATCCTGTGATTCACCCCTGTCCAAAGTTCAGTGTCTTTGTGTTCCCTGGGGCTGAGGGCAGGTGTCCTGTGTTGCAGGACACCCTGGAGATGTGCAGCCAGGAGAAGGAGTTCAGGAGCATCCTGTTTGCCCTCTGCTACTTCCACGCGGTGGTGGCGGAGAGGCGCAAGTTCGGCGCCCAGGGCTGGAACCGCTCGTACCCCTTCAGCCCCGGGGACCTCACCATCTCCGTCAGCGTGCTCCACAACTACCTGGAGGCCAGCTCGAAGGTGGGAGCACCACAGAGGGGCTGTCTGGTGGCCTTGAACCACCTGGGGTGATGCCTTAAATGGCTACTTAGAAACAGAGACCAGACAGGAATGAGGGAATAAAGGAGGGATTTATTTAATAGGCCTTCAAAGGTCACACCCTGGAGGTTTGAAGGCTTCTCTGCCTCAGTGCATCCCCAGGTCATGAGTTCTTCACACNGGGGTTTGAAGGCTTCTCTGCCTCCGTGGATCCCCAGATGGACCCCAAGTCACGAGTTATTCACCCTTTTATAGGTTTGGTCCATTTGCATATCAGCATCAATTCGCCAATTAAAACTTTAACTAATGATGGAATTTGCCCAAGCTTGCCCCCCTCTCGCCAAGATGAAGGTTTGCAGTTGTTGGGCCCAGGAGGGTCTGGGTGTCCTTGGAGAGCGAGCTGGAGAGGCTTTGTTATGTCAGTGTGAGCATGAGAGAACAGCACTGAACGAGCTCCAGGGACCTGCAGAGTCACACTGGGCACTGCAGGGCTGGGAACAGAGAAAAGCTAAAACTTAACGCATCAGGGGTGGCCTGACTTGTGCTGAAGCTCATGGGCAGTGTCCTGAAATGTCATTTCCTCTGCACCTTTGGGTTTAGAGCTTCACAGTTTGGGGCACCTTGGGGAGGAGATAGGAAACCTCAGTGCCACTCACTCCGTGTGAAAAACTGCCCTGTGGTGTGATCAGCTTTCCTGGGGCAGGATTTAACTCCTACCTGGTGCTTGCTTGCTGGGAGAAGTGTACCACAAAAGTGAGGTGGGAGCCGTGAGGGTGCAGGGCAGAGCTCAGCCCTCCCTGCTGCACCCCCAGGTCCCCTACGATGACCTGCGCTACCTCGTGGGGGAGATCATGTATGGAGGTCACATCACGGACGACTGGGACAGGAGGCTCTGCAGAACCTACCTGGAGGAGTTTATTAAGCCAGAAATGCTGGAGGGAGAGCTCTGCCTCGCTCCTGGGTTTCCCNACAGGAATGAGGGAATAAAGGAGGGATTTATTTAATAGGCCTTCAAAGGTCACACCCTGGAGGTTTGAAGGCTTCTCTGCCTCAGTGCATCCCCAGGTCATGAGTTCTTCACACTTTTATAGGTTGGGTCCATTTGCATATCAGCATCAATTTGCCAATTAAAACTTCAGCTAATGATGGAATTTGCCCAAGCTTGCCCCCCTCTCGCCAAGATGAAGGTTTGCAGTTGTTGGGCCCAGGAGGGTCTGGGTGTCCTTGGAGAGCGAGCTGGAGAGGCTTTGTTATGTCAGTGTGAGCATGAGAGAACAGCACTGAACGAGCTCCAGGGACCTGCAGAGTCACACTGGGCACTGCAGGGCTGGGAACAGAGAAAAGCTAAAACTTAACGCATCAGGGGTGGCCTGACTTGTGCTGAAGCTCATGGGCAGTGTCCTGAAATGTCATTTCCTCTGCACCTTTGGGTTTAGAGCTTCACAGTTTGGGGCACCTTGGGGAGGAGATAGGAAACCTCAGTGCCACTCACTCCGTGTGAAAAACTGCCCTGTGGTGTGATCAGCTTTCCTGGGGCAGGATTTAACTCCTACCTGGTGCTTGCTTGCTGGGAGAAGTGTACCACAAAAGTGAGGTGGGAGCCGTGAGGGTGCAGGGCAGAGCTCAGCCCTCCCTGCTGCACCCCCAGGTCCCCTACGATGACCTGCGCTACCTCGTGGGGGAGATCATGTATGGAGGTCACATCACGGACGACTGGGACAGGAGGCTCTGCAGAACCTACCTGGAGGAGTTTATTAAGCCAGAAATGCTGGAGGGAGAGCTCTGCCTCGCTCCTGGGTTTCCCCTCCCGGGGAACATGGACTATAATGGCTATCACCAGGTAAGCTCTTTGTTTGCTGCCGTTATTTATGTGTGGAATTGGGATGTAACTGCCCCATAATCTGCCTCGGGAGGCAGGGAGGGGCTGCAGCAGCGTTCCTGCACTCTTATCTCCCATTATGTTCTGTTCCCATGGAGGTTTCAGCATTCCCCGGCATGAACCAAGTCTAATGGTAATTTGCTACTTCATCATGGGCTCATTCTGTTCGTGCATGAATAGAGCAACTGTATTGGTGCTTGAGACTTAAGCGGGGCTCCTGGAAAATTACATCCACATACTGTTTGCTAAAATGGCCCTTCCGAGCTCCTTTTATCATCAGTTTTGATGAGAATCACTGAAGGGTCTTGTTGATCTACTTACTGATCTCATCTGCTCTTTGTACACAAATGCAGTAGCGGAGAGAGGCACATTAGGCTGGTTTTGTTCATAAAACTTAACTACTGGAAGCTCAATTCCCACAAGAGATTTCAGGATGCTGATGCTGAAACGCACAGCAGATAATTGCTAGAGAAGGTCCAGCCTGAGACACAGAGCCAAGCCAAACTCCAGCAATTACAGAATTTTCCCAGCAGGAGTAGAAGCAGTTCTGTAAACATTTGTACTCTCCTTCCTCCATCACTTCCCTGGTGTTTGAGCCACAGGCAGAGCTGGGTCAGCCCAGACTGACCTCTTTGGGGGGATGATTCCAGCACTGCAGCTCTGCAGGTGAAGTGTCCTGGGCAGTTCCTGACGTGCTCCTGGCTCTCTCTGTGCAGTACATAGACGATGTCCTGCCTCCAGAGTCTCCCCACCTCTATGGCCTCCACCCCAACGCCGAGATTGGCTTCCTCACGCAGCGCTCGGAGCAGATCCTGCGCACGGTGCTGGAGCTGCAGCCCCGGGATGGCAGCGCCGGAGAAGGAGGAGCAGGGAGCCGAGAGGAGATGGTGAGAGTGGTGCCTTAAATGGCTCCCTAAAAACAGAGACCCAACAGGAATAAAGGAATAAAGGAGGGATTGATTGGAAAGGCCTTCAGAGGTCACACTCTGGGCTCCAGAGGCTCCTGCCTCAGTGCATCCCAACATGGACAATGACAGCTCCCGAGTTCTTCCCACTTTGATCTCAGCATCAATTGCCCAAGCAGAAGCCAGGCAAGGATGGAATTTGCCCAAGCTTGCCCCCCTCTCGCCAAGATGAAGGTTTGCAGTTGTTGGGCCCAGGAGGGTCTGGGTGTCCTTGGAGAGCGAGCTGGAGAGGCTTTGTTATGTCAGTGTGAGCATGAGAGAACAGCACTGAACGAGCTCCAGGGAGCTGCAGAGTTACACTGGGCACTGCAGGGCTGGAAAAATATCAAAGTTCAAACCTAAGGCATCAGGAGAGCACAGGGGGAGCTGCTGGGTTTTGGTGCCTGTCTCACCCATCTGTCCTGCCTCGCTCAGCCTTGTCCATCGTTCTGTGTTCTGCCTTTGCCTGCCTAAAGCCTGGTTTAATGCAGAGCATCGCCTTGGTGGGATCTACCTGAGCATTGGCAGTAACACGACAGTGCCTCTTAATTACCCCTTGCACCGCAGAGCCTTCATTATCATCCTCTGAAGGTGTGGCAAATAAACCTTCCCCGAGGAGCAGCCCCTGTGACTGGCATAGCAATGTGCTCCTGGGCACGCTGCCTGCCAGCCACGAGGTGCCACCCAGAGCTCAGCCCTCCTCCTGCTGCTGCCACCACGTCCCACCAGCTCCCAAGGGCCTTGTAATTCCTTATTTCCAGCTGAACTCCTCTGCTGTGCCTGTGTCCCGGGCTGATCCCAGCCCTCCCTGTGGAAACTCGCAGCTCATTAAAACGCGGCCCAAACATCCCTGACACGATCTGGAATCAGCCAACACATGCTCAGGTTTTCACTCCTGCGGTCTTAAGGTGCCAGCTCTGCTTTTGAAGCTTTGCAAATTAATGAATGGCTAATAGACAGCTCATCTAAAGCTGTGGTTTCACTCGAGCTTCCTTTGGCTTGGTGTGAGGCTGGGGAACTGATTGCTTTTCCCCTAAGGGGCTCCTAGAAGTGCCCAGCATGGTCAAATCTCAGTTCCTACTGGAATTCGAGGCGAGGAGAATAATCCAGAGGTAGCAAAGGCAAACAAGATGCTCAGAGATAGCAAATGGGAGTGCCTCTTCTCCCCTCCCACTGCTTTTGTTATTGAAACACAAATAAACTCCTCAGCCACAGAAGCAGAATGAGCAGTGAGTGCCCCAGCAGTGGTGTCACAGGTCATGGCCAGCCTGGTGACAGTCTGGCTCTCACAGGAGCACAGAAGTCCTCACGGCTCTGCTTGGCAATGAAATCTGCCTGAGAGCGAGCAGGGTGTGACCTCGGTGCCCTGTGTCGTGCCTGGTGTGACCTCGGTGCCCTGTGTCGTGCCTGGGGACACACTCCCACAGCTCGTTTTCTTCCCGGGGTGATCTCTGTCACTGTCCAAGCTGTCCCTTCCACTTGGTCCTTGGGTGGGAGAGAGCAAAGCCTTGTCTCAGCTCCTCCGCTGAAGGACATCCAGCCCCTGGTTCGGCTGAGGTGATTTTAGGGAGCTTCCAGGGAAAATGTGAGCCTGTCATTTTCCCGAGGCTCTGACAAGTCCAGTTACTCCCACAGATTTCTGAGGTCACATTACAGCAAACGAGCTGTAATTGCTGTGAAGGAATCAGAGCCAAAAGGAACTTGCAGGGGAAATTCAAATGAGCAGATATTTCTGTACTGCCCCCGAGGTGCAGCTGAGGAGCTTTCCCAGCTTTGCCACCTGTGTGGCTGCACTAACAGCCCACACATCGTCACTGCTGACGGGAGCAGAGGGTCGGGAAGGGCAGTAACCAGAGGAAATTGGAGTACAGGGTCCAAAATGGGAATATTGGTGGCCCTGGCTGTAAAATGACCCTGCCCTGGCTGGCAGCTGGTACCAGCCCTGCATGCCAGGTTTGGCACTTTGGATCACAGAATTTTAAGTGTTTCATGTGCGCCCAAAAAGTGCCCCAGGAAGCAGAAGTCTTGCTCAGGTTGCAGCTCAGAAATAAAGCAAAGCTTTGAGTGAGACACTTCCACAGCAAGCTGCTCATGTAAATCTGGGAATGCAGCTGATCCCATGGACAGGAGGGGTCCATGCCTCATTGTCAGAAAGGGCTTTGTCTATTTTATTTAATTTTTTGGGCACTACAAAAATCCTGTTGCATTGGAGCTTTCCCTGTTTAGCACTTAGAGTCCCAAAGCAGCCGTGATGGTGACCAGAAAATAATTTTGTTTCGTTACGCTTTTCTTCCCTGACTCCATTAGTCCAGAATGCCAAATTCAGCTTAAAATTCAATTTTCTGTAATCACCTCTCTCCATCAATACACCAGAGGAAACCAGCTCATAAGCTGCGTTGTCCTGAGGCTCAGCTGAGGCTCCAGCCCCATCCATCTCCTCCTGAGTGTGACCTCGGGAGAAATAAGAGAGCCAAGAAGAGGGGAGGCTGCCACATGCCTTTTTTAAAAAAGGGGACATTTTTAAACCCAGCAATTGAGAGCTGCTCATCCGACATTAACTTCTGTCAGCATCTGGATTTTAATAGGATGGGGCAAGCTCTTTGAGAGGTGCTCACAGCTTTCGGGGATGGCTTTGGAGGGAGTGATGGGCAGAGGGAGTTCTCAGAGCTCAGGGATCACTCACCAGCATCCTCCTCTCTCCTCCCCTGGGAAAAGGTGCAAACCCTCCTGGAGGAGATGCTGGAGAAGCTCACGGATGAGTTCAACATGGCAGAGCTGGCGGCAAAGGTGGAGGAGAGGACTCCCTACGCCGTGGTTGCCCTCCAGGAGTGCGAGCGCATGAACATCCTCACGGCCGAGATCAGGCGCTCGCTCACCGAGCTGGAGCTGGGGCTGAAGGTAGGAGAGCTGGGAAATCCTGCACAGTGCTGCTCAGGGAATAAAAGGGGAATAAAAGGGGTCACAGGGAACGTTTTGCTGCTGGATGCAAAGCCAGCCTGGCTCCTCGAGGCTCCCAGATGGATTTCTGATGGGGCCTGGGAGGGGTTGCAGGCGCACACAGCAGTGCTGCCTTTTGGGAGCAGGGGCCAAGCACTTCTGGGCACCCCAGATTGTGACACAGCAACAGCAGGTCACTCCCAAACTGAGACATGGCCTACTTAAAGGTGAGCCAAAAATCACACCTTTTTATAAAGTATCCATGAGTGCAGGTGACGTGGAACAAAGTGTCTCAGAGGCACAGGCTGAGCTGAAATCAAACATTGGTTTTGTGTGAAGGCACAAAATGTCCAGAACTGTGGGAGAAAAAGGATAAAGCCCCAAGAGTTTTGGAAGAGATAGAACTGCCCTTGCTGGGTGTGAGCCACTGGAGGAGGGCAGGAGGTGACCTTCCCTAGGGAGTCACTGTCCGTGGAGCTCCACTGCTGCTGCTGCTTCTCCACCTGGTGTGGAAGGAGGCTCTGCCCCATGTCTGTGTCCCCCTGGGTGCTG
>VZRF01011347.1:13357-34008 GCA_013396875.1 Vireo altiloquus
CTGGCTCTGCCCATGTCTGTGTGCCCCTGGGTGCTGGCTTTGCCTCATGTCTGTGTCCCCCTGGGTGCTGACTCTGCCCCATGTCTGTGTCCCCCTGGGTGCTGATTCTGCCCCATGTCTGTGTCCCCCTGGGTGCTGGCTCTGCCCCATGTCTGTGTCCCCCTGGGTGCTGGCTTTGCCACAGCAGTTAGGATGCAGATTTCTGGGTCCAGCAGGGTGTGAGGAAGGGCTGTGATTGATGCTGCATCCACTGGTAGGAGAAATCACCTCCTGCATCCCCCCTGGCACTCAGTGGGATGAAACATAGAAGGCTCTGACTGCCTTTTAGGGGATGAACCAGCAAGGATAAGGCTGCACTGCCAGGAGCTGCCTGGCCAGCCCTGGTGCTCTGTATCAGCACTTCCCCTCCACCCTGGGGCTCTTCCCCACAGCCAGGGGCTGTCCATCCCTTGGGAAGGCCCAAGTGCAGCACAGGGATGCAGCCTGGAGCTGGCGGCACAAAGCCTCAACGCTGCCCTGCTGCCAGGGTTGGGCCCTGGGGGATCTCCTGGCCCTCAGTGAGGGGACATTCCCTGCTGCACCATGTCCACAAGGGAGGACATGGCCACAAGGCTGCCCTCCCGTTCCATGCTCAGCTCCCACAGCTGGTGTGCACAGCCTGGGCAGTGCCGTGGCTGCAGGATCCAGGCTCTGACCCAGCCCAGTTCACACGGAGAGCTGAGGGTGAGCAAGCAGGGCCAGCCCTGGGATGGAATCACATCCCAAACCTCTCCCAGGGGCAGCTTGGAAGAGAAATCTCCAGCTGACCTCCCTGCAGGGCGTGAGGAGGGGCAGGCTTGGCTCAGGATTTAGGCACTGAGCTGCTCCCAAATCCCAGCTGCACCCTGGGGCCAGCAGCTGCAGATGTGTCTGCACTGCATTTGCTGCTGGTGCTTATGAAAAGAGAGACATCACAGACACTTGTGGTGGGTCAGTGTGCACAGCCCATTTTGAAAGAAGCTGATATTTATGTAGTCAATTATCATAAACAGATTTCTCTTATTTTCTAGCATAAGGCAGTGGAATTGAAAATTCCGTTTCCTGAGACAGGTAAACAGAAGTGATTTAATGTTCCAATCCCAGAGCCCCAAACAAGATATAATTGTGACTTGGACAATGTGTGACAATTAGATTTAATGTGGGGAAGGATGTACTGTTTAATATTGGTCGGGGAACGAGGGGATGCATGGGCTTAAATAAACCACAAACAAAATAAACCACAGGAATCAGCAACACAGGGTGCAAAGCTCTCCCCAAACCCTGCCACAAATCACGGCAGGGAAGGAGATGGGATCTGCACAAAAGGCTCCTCTAAGGGCTGCAGCAGCCTCAGTCCCTGAGCTGGGATTTGAGGACACCCCGGGGCTGGGGCTGGAGGAGAAGCACAGAGCAGAGGAGCAGCATTGGGCATTTCTGCATCTGCTGTTTGCTGCAGAGACACATCTGAAGGGCCTGAGAGGCCATCCGTGGGCAATCCAGAGAGTCCTGGAATCCTTAAGGCTGGAAAAGACCTTTAAGAGTCCAACCATCACCCCAGCAGCACCACCGAGCTCACCACTAACCCTCGGGTGCCACACCCAGGGATTTGGGGCATTTCCAGGGCACTTTGACACCCCCAGGGCTGTGGGCTCAGTCCCTGCACAGGCCATCGACTCAAGCCTTGCACTCGATGATCCTCATGGGCCTCTTCCAGCTGGGAATATTCTGTCCCTCTGTGGTCAGTGGCTCCAGCGCTGCTCTGGGCAGCCTATTCCAGTGCTTTACAACCCTCTGGTGAAGAAACCTTTCCTAATACCCAAACCAGGTCTTCCCTGGTACCACCTGAGCCCAGTTCTTCTGTGCCTGCAGGCAGATGTCACACATGCAGGGCTGAATTAGACTTTGTGCCAACCCAAACCCTGCTCAGCTGAATTTTACCTTGTGCCAACCCAAAACCCTGCTCAGCTGAACTAGACCTTGTGCACCACCCAAAACCTGCTCAGCTGAATTAGACTTTGTGCACCACCCAAAACCTGCTCAGCTGAATTAGACTTTGTGCACCACCCAAAACCTGCTCAGCTGAATTAGACTTTGTGCCAACCCAAACCCTGCTCAGCTGAATTAGACTTTGTGCCAACCCAAACCCCTGCTCAGCATCCCCCACGTCACTTCCCACACCTTAGGGACCATGGAACAGCCAGAGGGGGCTGATGGCTCTTCCTGCTGCTGCCCTGACTTGACTTCTGGGCCTTACACTGAGCTTGGGGAAGAAATCTTGCTTTAATTGTCTTTCCCGACAATTAAAGAGCTGTTAAGGCTCCTTCATTTCTAGGGCTGGGCGCCTGCACTGACAGCACAGCAGAGGAGGAGAGTTTACAAACCAGGCCCCACAGAGCTCAGCAGAGAATAAATAAAGCCCAGAGAAAACAAGGCTTATTGTTTTTAACTGACTGAAGGATCTGCCAGAAGAAGGCGATTCGGAAATGTCACGCCTAATTTGAATTTTTGAATAATTCATCGTGTCATCCTGGCGGAAAGTGATTGTTTGGTCCAAAAATAGGAGACATCCCATTAGGAGGAAGAGAAATTGCAATAGACTGGTAGCCATCAGAAATAACTGGCATGTTGCATTTCAAAGGCCTTTGTTCTGGCTGGCTTGGGTGGGAGCAGAGGCTGGGCTGAAGCTCTTGCATGTTAATGTTGTACCAGCCTCATTTCTGCAAGCAGATCCTCTGGTTTGCCATTTGGGCGAAGGATGAGCCTCCAAAATGAGGATAATGTATATTATAAAATAACAAAGACCAAATTTTGATCGGCAAGCCGGGTATCAAGTGAAAATAACCTGAACTGAGAAAACAATTTGTGCCAAAAGTGTGCTCATCTTGAGGGAATGGCTGCAGGCTGATTAGGATTTCCTTCAAGGGTGTCTTTAAATGAAAATTACTCCCAGTGCTGGGGAAAAAAAAAATTTTTAAAAAGTAACTTGAATAATTTCTGATGCACTTTAGTATTCAGCATCTGAAATGCAAATTTATGCATAATTGTGTTTGGACAACTCTATGAGATTGCTGCTGTAGATGCTTTGAACCCTCACAGGAGACTCAAAGCATGCTTGAGTGCGCAGGCTTTAAAAATTGCTTTTCTCAAGCCTTGCTGAGAATTACATTTGCTAATTCATTTGTTTCCTGAAAGTAAAACTAGACATGATATACGATCGAGGGGGGAGGATTGTCTTTAAATCAATTTGGCTGCTTGCACACCCTCTGCCACGTTCTTACCCACGTCAAAACACTTCCAGGAGCACAAAATCCTCCTGTTTCAGTGTCCTGCTGTGGCCAGAGCAGGACTCTTTTCTCTTCCTGCATGCCGTGGCTTCATCCCAGCCCATCCACAGCTCCTCTTCGTGCCCAGTTCCTCCCAAGGATGGAGATCATGATGGAGATTTCAGAATTCCTCATATTTTAGTACTAATTGCAAGTGCTCCTTTTTCATTTAACCTTATTTGCTGTTCTAGCTTCGAAACCTAAACCCTTTGTACTCAGGATTTCCTCTATCCACCAGAAATCTGCTCTCCGTGGGGAAACCCAGCAGGTTCAGGCATTGTCTGCCTTTAAAACCTTGCTGCATTTAACAAATCGTGTCTGGAGCAGAGGTTTAATCTTGCCTTGCACCAGTCCATCCTGTTGAGGGATTAACATTTCCCAGGGAGGGGATTTTGGAACCCACAGACCTTGGGAGGGAGAGAGGCTCTGAATGGAGATCCAGGCATGGGGCAGCACAGAAAGTTCTCAGCTCCCGTTGGAACTGGGGTTGCTGGAGACTCCCCTTGAATTCCTGCCCTTGCCTAATGCCAGACAAATGGAATTTTAGTGTGAATGCTTAGAAATTTTGTTTTGTTTGTGGTTTATTTAAGCCCATGCATCCCCTCGTTCCCCGACCAATATTAAACAGTACATCCTTCCCCACATTAAATCTAATTGTCACACATTGTCCAAGTCACAATTCTATGAGTGGACTTGGTGATATTAAAGATCTTTTTCAGCTCTCAATGTGACCCACAGGGCATGGTCAGCTCGGGAACAAACTGCAGGGATATTTAACTGCTGGGCTCTGACAAGCATTGCCAAACAACTCTGGGGGCTGCTTTAAGAAGATTTCAACTTTTGCTAAAGCTTCATAGATTTTTGTGGCCCCAGCAAAGGGCACCTCTGCTGACCTCATGCCTGGAGGCACTGAAGTCCTGCGAAAGAACAGTTGGAATCTTTTAATGTGAATAGACTGACCCAATTCCCTCACACTTGTTCTCAGCAATGGCTCAACTGATTTCACTTAATCTTTCCAAAAACACTTAGCCCGAGGCAAAGAGAAACTGTAAATCAGATAAATTTTGGCAAAGTGATAAGGGAACAAAAGGAAGTCTTTACAATGGAGAGCAGTGATCGACATTATCTGTGCTGGGGGGTGTTGTACCCCTCCAGCTGAGCACAGAGCCTGCAGAGATGCCAATTGTGGAGCTCATTCCACCCCAGGGAAGCTGAGCTGGTGTTTGCTGCCTTTCTTTTTGCATCCTGCTTGTCTCGAGCCAGCCAGAATCGCGAATGAATTGTTCAGGAATTGTTCAGGACATTGTGTGGCCCAACCCCATCCCAGAGCAGGGGCAGGCAGAGCAGGTGGTTCAGGACCATCTCCTGGTGGGGTTTTGGACATTTCCAAGGATGGAGACTCCTCTGCCTCTGTGGAAAATGTGTCCCAGTGCTCAGCCACCCTCACGCTGGGTTTCAGTGGAATGCCCTGGAATTCAGCTCCTCTGGCAGAACTGATACAGGTTTCTAAAAGCTTTAAAACTAATTAATTGCAGCACAAAGGAAAAGTCAAGCCTCTCTCTTTATCTCACTTGGCTGAATCATATCTTACTTTGTTGTGTGTTTCCCTGCTGTGGAAGGAGCTGTGATTACATCTGCAGACAACACGTGAAGTCAGAAAGAAAATCTTGCTCTGCAGAGTAATAAATGAGGGGGGAGTGAGGGGAAGTGGAGGGGGATAGGACTTGAAGTAACAAATATTTGAACAGTTTTAGAGTAGATCATCAGAGACTCCAGTATCCTGTGCTGGCAGTGAGTGAGAACAGCCTTACACCCCTGAAAATCTGCCCTGTACAGATCTTGAATCCATGAGAGAAAACAGAAAAAAACCACTGGGACAACCAAGGGACAGCCCTGCTGCTGTCACTGCTGCACAGCTTTTCCTCCCAGCAGCGTTTTTACAGCAGGGAGGATGAGGATGCAGGGAGATGCAGTAGGAAGCGTAGCCCTGAACCCCAAACTCACCAAGTCACTCCTGGTTCGTGGCCAGCAGTGACTGTGTGGGGTGCTGGGATCCTCCTCATGTCCCGACTCAGCTCTGCTTCCAGGCAGGCTCTGCTGGGCAGTTTTGGGAGCTGACTGTGCCCTTTCTCACCAGGGGGAGCTGACCATGACCAGCGACATGGAGAACCTGCAGAACTCTCTCTTCTTGGACACGGTGCCCGAGTCCTGGGTGAGGAGGTCTTACCCTTCCACGGCCAGCCTGGGCTCGTGGTTTGCTGACCTCCTGGCTCGCATCAGCGAGCTCGAGGCCTGGACCAGGGACTTCTCCTTACCCTCCACGCTGTGGCTTGGAGGGTTCTTCAATCCCCAGTCCATCCTGACAGCCATCATGCAGACCACAGCTCGGAAGAACAAGTGGCCTCTGGACAAGATGAGGCTGCAGTGTGACGTGACCAAGAAGAGCAGGGAGGATTTTGCCAGTGCCCCTCGTGAAGGGGCCTATGTCCACGGGCTCTTCATGGAGGGAGCACGCTGGGACGCTCAGGTGAGCTCTGCAAGGCTCGTGGGTTCAGAGAGGAGCCACAGGTGTTGTGTCCTTCCTGCTTGGTGGGGTATTCCAAGCGACAGGAGCTCATCTGAAATAGTCACCTGAGCTCTTTGGGGATGAGGAATGGGAGGTGTGGGCCTGTGTGGGTGTCCAGGGTGTCAGGGGAATCACTCCTTGGAGCTGTCTGTCCCACGGCTGTGCAGGATGTTCAGGGTGTCAAAGGAATCACTCCTTGGATCTGTCTGTCCCACGCCTGTGCAGGATGTTCAGGGTGTTAGAGGAATCACTCCTTGGAGCTGTCTGTCCCACGGCTGTGCAGGATGTTCAGGGTGTCAAAGGAATCACTCCTTGGATCTGTCTGTCCCACGCCTGTGCAGGATGTTCAGGGTGATCATTTCAGACTGACCATCTCATTTGTACAAGCAGAATGAAGGATAGGAAACTAGGGAAAGCTGTGAGCTGCCTGATGGATGCCATTTCATCACATATCCTTGGGGAGTTCAAAGCTCCAGGCTGTTTTTTGCTCTGGAAATGACCTGAATTGGGTCTGGGAAGCCACAGGCAGCCAGGACTGTTGGCAAAGGCTCTGCTGGAAGGTTGCAGTGAGGATCTCACGTGGATCAGGTCAGATCTCTCTGCTCACAGCAGCAGCAGCACAGGGACCAACCCTGTCCATCTCCCAGCTCTGGCCCCACTCTTCCCTGGCTGTTCCCTTCTCCAGGTCTCTGCTGTGGCTGCCATACTCAGCCCCTGGGACATCACAGCCACATGGAGCTCTGGATTTCTGCTGCCCTAAAACCCTGACAGAAACCAGCTGGACACACCAGAACATGGAGAGTGTTTTAAAAAATTCCCAGTCCTGCATATCAAATACTCCATTTAGGATCATTCCAGTGCCTGCTGTTACATTTTCTTTGCCACCATGACTAGAAAATGAGTTCTGCCCAGGTTTTACCCAGCTCCAGTCACTGCTGGAAGTGAACACTGAGAGGTTTTGGTGGTGCAAAGCCAGAAATCTTTGGGAAATATTTGGCTTCTCCCCTCCACCTCCCTCCAATA
Source organism: Vireo altiloquus (assembly GCA_013396875.1). Lineage (NCBI taxonomy): Eukaryota > Metazoa > Chordata > Aves > Passeriformes > Vireonidae > Vireo > Vireo altiloquus. The sequence continues at coordinate 20,288 of VZRF01011347.1, forward strand.
ACTGGTATGGGTGATTGCATCCAGCAATGGGATTTGTCTTCAGAGACCATCCCAACTCCAGTAAATGTGTTTTTCTGATTACATTTTCCCTGTGATTGAAAGATACTGAGCAATTATGTTTATGGAGCCATTCATAATCTCCGGGTATCATGCTTCAATTTATTTCAGAAAGGAAAAGGATATTTTCATGGGTTGCTGCTCACACTGAAATATCATTTCCACCTAGTGGAACTCTTCATTTTACCTATAATTCCGTGAGTACCAGTGTGCATTAATGGATGCAGGACTTTTAAAACAGGTGCACAGCTCTTTTGGGTTGTGTACTCCTTCCAAATTAATCCTCTGATAAAAATGGCAGGCCACATTTAGGAGAACTCCTCTGGGGAACACCTCCACTTTTAAAAGAATATTTCACATTTAGGTTGTGCCTCCAAAAAAAGGAAAGAGTCCTTCTGTGTTCTGCTACTCACATTTTTCTATTTATTTAAACATTTATGTTTGCCCTTGGGTGTCTTAAATTTATAAAACATTCATTACAAAACAGCAGGCAGCTATTAGATGAAATGAAACTAAGCAGATTATTTTGGGTGCAAATGATCTCTTGCAGCCCTGTTCAAGTCACTGGGACTCAGTGGCAGGCAGAAGGATGCTGTGGCTGAGATGCTTTGAGACATTTTATCTCAAGCTGTTGGCTGATTCTTGCCTTTCTTGCTCCCAGCAGTGGAGAGTTTGATGCCCAGAGTGTGCCCTGCCCCTCCCTGAGGGGGTTGGAGCGTGGTGGGAGTAGGGCAGGGGTGAGTTTTACACCACAGCTGCTCCAGGGAGCTTTGCCAGCTGTGGACAGCACAGCCCCAGGCATGGAACCACAGAATCCCAGACTGGGCTGGGCTGGAAGGGACCTTAAAGATCAACTCATTCCACCTGACCACGGGCAGGGACACCTCCCACTGTGCCAGGCTGCTCCAAGCCCCAATGTCCAACCTGGCCTTGGGCACTGCCAGGGATCCAGGGGCAGCCACAGCTGCTCTGGGCACCCTGGGCCAGGGCCTGCCCACCCTCACAGGGAAGAGTTTTTCTCATTCCCCTTGTCCAGCTGAAGGCACTGAGCCCACCACTCTGTGACCACCTTGGAGTGATCCCTGCTGGCTCCATGTCCTCCTTCCCTGCCCACAGGTGACTCCATCCCAAAAGCAGCCAGGCCATGCTGGGGGTCCCCAAAGGGGCTGTGGTGTGAGGTGATGCCTTAGGTTTTAGCTTTTATATTTTTCCAGCCCTGCAGTGCCCAGTGTAACTCTGCAGTTCCCTGGAGCTCGTTCAGTGCTGTTCTCTCATGCTCACACTGACATAACAAAGCCTCTCCAGCTCGCTCTCCAAGGACACCCAGACCCTCCTGGGCCCAACAACTGCAAACCTTCATCTTGGGGAGAGGGGGGCAAGCTTGGGCAAATTCCATCCTTGCCTGGCTTCTGCTTGGGCAATTGATGCTGATATCAAAGTGGGAAGAACTCGGGAGCTGTCATTGTCCATGTTGGGATGCACTGAGGCAGGAGCCTCTGGAGCCCAGAGTGTGACCTCTGAAGGCCTTTCCAATCAATCCCTCCTTTATTCCTTTATTCCTGCCTGCTCTCTGTTCCCAGGTAGCCTTTTAAGGCATCAGAGGAACCTGTTCTGGGACCAGCTCCGAGTGCAGAGGGTGCAGGGTGTCAGGGTCTGGTTGGGTCCCTTGTGTCACCACCCCTGGTTTGTGCCAGCTCTTGGTGCCCTCAGCCCCAGCCACACGTGGCACTGCCACAGGGCTCTTCTCCCTCACCTGCTGGAATCCAGGACAAGCACAACTGAAGGACTCTTTAGGATCTGAGGCCTGAGCTCTCCAGGCACAGAATGGTGGCTTTTCACCAAGAGTGCTGTGCTGGTAGTCAGGAGGAATTGCTTTCAGAGCAGAATTAATTTCTGATGATGAGAGCGATAAAAAATGCAAATGAGAATCAGCCCAGACATAGCAAAATTATATCTTGCACAGAGGTGCCTCGGGAAGATTTCAGCTCTTTTTAACCCAGAAACAGGTAGAATATCTCTTGGAAATTTCATCTGAAGCATTCTCAACATTAAAAAAAAAAATAAGAAAAAAGACCTGATCAAAACCCAGTGTCAGGAATGAAAGGTGTGGATTTAAGAAGGGTGCATAATAATGTTTCATAAATATCTACTTCGCAAGGTGTTATACGAATTATTTAATGTTTGTTCAGCACGTTGGAAGTATAAAATCCTAAATGAGGGTTGGATTTATCATAGCTGAGTATAACAGATGGCATTGGTACAATTAAACCAAGGTGTGTGGCAAGAGGGATGATTTTTCTTCGCTCATTTGCAGAACTAAATAAACTACTGGAGAGGCTGAATCTCACCCCACAACTCTGATCCGAGAGCTTTTGGAATAATGATGATATGTGAAGCTCAGCTGCAGTGGGAGGCAGTTTCTTTAGCACTGAGAAGTTTCCTTTCCATTTCCCTATTTGTTTTCATTTGGTCTCTCTAGCCTCCATTAGGCAATTCTCCCTGGAAGCAGATTGATGTGCAGGGTATTTTACTGTCAGGAAAAGAGAGAAAAAAACGCCAGAGAGACCCCAATTAGAGAAACAAACTTGATTTCTTGTCCTGGCAGGGTTCTCTCCCTCTCCTAGGCTGGGCAGCCTGCTGGGCAGGGCATTGCTTGGAGGAGGATAGTGAGGAGTTGATATTTAATGGTGATATTCCCTCAGGAAAGTCCTTTTGAATCCCTTTGGTTTCACAAGAAACCAAAGGGATTCAAAAGGACTTTCCTGAGGGAATGAGAGTGGGAACAAGCCTGTGGTGCCTTTTGGGGCCACACAAAGTGCATTCAGTGCCCAGACAGGGGCGTAGCACTTGTCCCAGGTCATGCTCACACCGTGGAGCTGTGGTGGGACCTTGCTCGGTGACTTTCAGGCTCTTCTCAAGTGAGGATTGTTCTCCATCCCAAGGGTTTTGGTGTCCACCCTCGCTCCCACCACAAGTAACATCTCCCACGAGGTGATTCTGGTCTGGAAAAGCTCTGAGAAAGAGCTGCATGAGAATAATCTCAGGATCACTGAGGTTGGAAAAGATCTCCCTGCCCATCCAGTCCAAGCTGTGCCTGACTCCCACCTTGTCCCCAGAGCACTGAGTGTCACCTCCAGGGATGGGAACTCCACACTGCCAATGTTTAATCACCCTTTCAGTGAAGAATTTCCTCCTGATGTCCAACCTGAGCCTCCCTGAGGCTGTTTCCTCTTGTCCTGTCATTGTTCCCTGGCAATACAAGGAGAGGAAATGGCCTCAAGCTGCACCAGGTCAAAGCCAGGACATGAGAAGTGAAGCTTTGTCCATGAAGAGGCTGGACAGGGCCTGGGACACTATTGCCACACAAAGTCCAGCTCGGATGTGAGGGTTTGTGTAGAAAAACAATGTTGTTGTTGGCCCTGGCTCGGGCCTGGTCCTTCCACAAAAGACTCAGAGTTCATGGATTGATGATCAGAAGGCTTTATTTATAGATAGATATTATTAAAAGGATGATTGAGAGAGAGAGATCAAGCAGCTTCCTCCAGCAGGTTCAGGAACTGTGATCACCTCTGTGTTTCTCTCTGTCTGTGTCCAGCACCAGAAAGGAATTCACAACAAGAACAGAGAGGAGACATTCCATTGATCAGGCAAACACCTCACCATAAACATTTCTCATATTTACATTCTTTTCTCCTGGGAACTACAGAGAGCTCCCTTTAGAAATGGAGTTAACTATTTAGAATTGAAGACAGGTTAGAAAGAAATTGTTTTTTCTTGTCTCTGAAATTTCTCAAAAGCTCACTGCCAAGTCATGACACAGGTTTGAGCACCTGGTGAGGGTGCAGGCAGCTGGACCCTGGGGCTGACCTACACTGAGGAGGGCTGAGGTGAGACAGGGAGGTGTTGGACCCAGACCCTCCTTCCTCAAAGAGACTCCTCCAGCCCCTGTTTGCACCTCCCCAGTGGGAGCAGCATGGATAAAGATCAGGGGGGCTCAGGTACCTCAGGGAGCAGCTGATGGACCCTTGGAAGTCTGGAAGTTGGAAGTCTGACCAAGCTTTATCTCCTTTCCCCTGCAGGCTGGGATGATCACAGACGCCAGGCTGCAGGAGCTGACCCCAGCCATGCCTGTCATGTTCATCAAGGCCATTCCTGCTGACCAGCAGGACACCAGGGGCATGTACCCATGTCCTCTGTACAAAACACGCCAGAGAGGACCAACCTACGTGTGGACTTTTAACCTCAAAACCAAGGAAAACCCTTCCAAGTGGGTGCTCGCTGGCGTGGCCTTGCTGCTGCAGGCCTGAGGCACCAGCACAGCTCTGCAGATCCCTCACGGTGCCTTTGTCACACCATTTCAACAATTAAAGCTGAGATTAACCCAAGTTCCATCTCTCTGGAACTCCCAAGTTATGTACCCAGGGCTGTCTCTGTGTCCTGGGGATGTGACCCAAACCAGGCCTGTGAGGAGGTGACAGAGGTACAGAGTGGCTGCTGTAAATCAATATCTGCAATTCTTACCTTGCTGGAAGATCCCAGCCCAGAGCCTGAAATGCCACACCCAGAGAGTGCTAAACTTAAATCTAATCTTTATTTCTCCTCCTGATCTCTGCTGGAGATAATTTCCAGCAATGCTCCAAATTCCGAGCTGCAGCTGAGGTTTTTCCTGTGTGATCGTCAGTCTTCTAAAAAGTAGTTTTAAAATCAACTGCCTTCTCCAAAACACTTAAATAGTCTAATGACTTGTGAAATTCTCCAGAATTTATTCTTTTCTCTCCATGAGTGTTCCTTTGTCGTGTGTGTGGAAGCTGAGCAGATGTTGTGGTTATGAACTGTGTCTTGCTAACACTCCTGTAAATCTTAGAAACATTGAAAAAGGTGTTAATATCCAATGTGCTTAATGGAATCAGCAGCAAAAGTACAGCACAGGTATTATTTAAGAGGAATATCTCATGATGATAGATATTTACTAATAAAAGTAATTTTTCTTGGAATAGCCTCTGGAAGCTGCATGTTTACTCAGGGTGAGGAGAGCTCAGGGGGGTCAGGTGGGAGGAAAACACCTCTGTGGGTCATTGGGAGTTTAATTGGAGTGGGAGAAGAGTGAAGAAGTGCAGAGAGCACCGAGGGGTGGCAGGTGGGTGACAGTCACAGGAGCATCGCCGAGCACTCGGAGCTGGGAGTGGCAGGAGCCAGGTTGGTTCCTGGGGATGATGCCTTAAATGGCTCCCATCCAAAATCCTTGTCCTGGCAGTCCTGCCCTGAGCAGCACAGCAGCTCTCTTCCTGCAGGGATGAGAACATCCAAAATCCTTGTCCTGGCAGTCCTGCCCTGAGCAGCACAGCAGCTCTCTTCCTGCAGGGATGAGAACATCCAAAATCCTTGTCCTGGCAGGCCTGGAGAACAACAAACTTCCAGATGAAGGTAAGGAGGGAAAACTCTCTGGTAAGACTTTGTTTAATTGCCAGGCAGTGTCTCCAAGGCACAGCCCCAAAAAATTAATGATGAAGGAGCTGGTTATGGCTTAGCAAAAGGCATCTGCAAGTATCTAATGGAAGGCAGAGAGCCATCTTAAGCTGGCTTTTTAAAATTGCCTCTAACCCATAAATGAGGTAACAGAGTCTGTAGAGTAACCCACATAATGAGTACCTGCTAGAAGAGGTTAGCTGTTAGCCGGGGAAAGCTCTGCTATTAAATTAAATCCCTCCCAATTTAAATTAAAACCTGCCAATTAGATAGGAAGTGTAAACTGGTCGCTTCCCACGGCTTTGCAAAGTTGGGCACATTAAATTCCCAGTGTATTTCAGCCTGCAGGAGGTTTAGGTGCATAAACAGAGCACTGCTGCATTAAACACAAAAGAGAAGGACCAGAAGTGCTCCGGATAATCCATCATGCTGGATTTGTGCTTCGCTGGGAGGTCTTCAAGGCTTCTTTTACCAGGAGGGGACCTTGTGGCTCTGCACAACTCCCTGACAGGAGGGGACAGCCGGGGGGGGTCAGGCTCTGCTGGCAGGGAACAGGGACAGGAGGAGAGGGAACAGCCTCAGGCTGGGCCAGGGCAGGCTCAGGGTGGACAGCAGCAGGAATTTCCCCATGGAAAGGGATTGGAAGTGCCCAGGGAGGTTTGGAGTGCTCATCCCTGGAGGTGTCCCAGGAATTCCTGGAGGTGGCACTCAGAGCTCTGGGCTGGGCACAAGGTGGGGATTGGGCACAGCTTGGACTCGATGGCCTTTGAGATCTTTTCCAACCTCAGTGATCCTCTGTGTGATCCTCAGTGCTCTGGAAGTGAGGTTTCCTGCCATTCTGGAGACTTTTACTATCCTAAACTGCATTCTTCTTCTCCTTCAAAACCTTTCCTCCTTTTTCCAGCTTACCAGGGCCTCTCCCTGCTCAGTGTTGCCCTCTGAGATGCTCCTGTACACACAGGGAAGGAGAAGCTCAGTAATTCCCCAGGCACTGGCTGCTCTTTCCAGAGCCAGGCTGTTCTCTTGTCAGCTGAAGAAGAATGGCGTGTTGACAACAAAATGGATCCGATTGTTTTATTATATATATCTGCCTGCATAATTCACCAGTTGGGCAGGCAGGGTAGTGGGGGAGATATTTATAGATACTAGAAATGTCACCAGGGTGCTCATTCTTCATCCTTTGAAAATCATCACAGGAAAGAGTTGGCTGCAAAATGCTACAAGAGGACAGTGAATAATTTGATGCTTTAGGGGGTGGGAAAAAAAAAATCTGACAGGCTTGAGATTTTCCAGCCATATCTGCCCAAACCAGGCAATTAAATCCAGCTGGACAGGCTTTTCATTAGGAGTGATTCATTAGTCAAAGGTCATCGTTTTTGGTCCATGAGCTCTTGGAGACAGCTGCCCACTTGGCACTGCCCTGTGCATCATCCTCTGCTCTCCTGGGCTGGGGTGGAGGGTCCAGCACAGGAGGGACCTGGAGCTGCTGCAGAGAGCCCAGAGGAGGCACCAGGATGGGCAGAGGATGGAGCAGCTCTGCTGGGAGGAAAGGCTGGGAGAGCTGGGAATGTTCACCTGGAGAGGAGAAGCTTTGGGGTGACCTCATTGTGACCTTGCAGGACCTGAAAGGAGCTGACAAGAAAGATGGGGAGAGAGGATTGACAAGGGATGGAGGGAATGACTTTAAATGGAAGAAAGGTAGATTGAGATGGGATATTGGGCAGGAATTGTTCCCTGGGAGGGTGTGAGGCCCTGGCACAGGGTGCCCAGAGCAGCTGTGGCTGCCCCTGGATCCCTGGCAGTGCCCAAGGCCAGGTTGGACATTGGGGCTTGGAGCAGCCTGGCACAGTGGGAGGTGTCCCTGCCATGGCAGGGGTGGGATGAACTTTAATGTCCCTTCCAACCCAAACCAGTCTGGGATTCTGTGATTTTCGGGCAGTTTGACAACAGTGAACAAGCAGTTGCTCATTTTTACATAAAGCTGGAGACCCTGGGAAGTGACTTTTCCATCTCTGGAACAAATCTCACGAGGTCACTGTCCAGGCCCAGCTCTGAGACTGCTCTCTGCCCTACACCTCCATCCCAACCCCAATCCTTCACCTCACCTTCACCACTGAGCCCCCTGTGCCTGCTGAACCCCAAACCCTTCCTTCAGCAACCCCAGTGCTGGCCAAGCCCAGCAAACAAAGTTTTAAACAAACTGTTAGGTGTTTCTGGATGCCCAGAGGATCCCAGCCTGTCCCTCAGCCTTTCTCTGCATCCGTGGGGCTGCTTTGAGTCTGACTCCTCAAAAGGTCTGTGGTCAATTGGTTAACTCCAGATTGGTGACATTTTCCAAAGAGATGAAAGCCAGAGAAGGAAAATTGTGCTACTGAACTCTTAATGTCAGGTAAAATTAACTGAACTCTCCCAGGACACAGAAATGGCTTTTCCACAGCCTGGGAATGTTGTACCTGCTGCAAATTATAATTGGCAGACGAGCACAGTTCAAAGTGGAGTCCTCACAAATGCTTTGTAATGATGTCCCAAATTTTGGGGTTAACCAGCTCCATTTTACTGTGACTGTGGCTCACAGAGCAGAGGAAAATGTGGAGTAGGCACATAAAAGGAGAGCCTGGTGGGTGGGCAGGAGATTGGCTCCACTGGGGCAAATTAATTGCAGCTATTCCTGGGCACTGGCAATGCCCAGGGATGCAAATTCTGCCTGTGTCACTGCTCAAGTATTTACAGCACAGAAGTGGCTGTAACACATCAGCAAGATGCATTCATTTTATAACGTGGCATTAATACATTTAATTAGCAATGGCTTATTAGATTCATGTCTGTTATTATGCATTGTTTTTCAAATGACTGTAATTGCCCAAACAAAACTACAAATGTATTTACCTTGTTCGCGGCTGTGAGCCTCATTTAAAAAGCTTTTAGGCTGTACAAGACATTCGTGGAGTTGTGAGCAGCCCCTCTAATTGGAGTGCTGCTCCTGTTAGCTCAGAGGGTGGTTTGAGGCTGGAAATACCTTGTCCAAAGGCCTTGAAATCCACTTATGTGCGCAAACTTTTGGGTTCTCTTCTAGGAAACTCCTAAAACATTTATTTTGATTAGGGCCAGAAGCCACGAGGTGAAACGCTGACCTGGAGTTTGGTGTTTTGGTTCAATGTTTTTGAGAATCAAGGGATTCTCAAAAGGAATGGGGAGCTGGGATGAGGGAACTGAACCCCTCTGGTTCCTGTTTCAGTGCTCTTTTCCTCGCTGTGGAAAATTCTGCCTGGGAAAAACCAGAATATTTGTAGGGTTGTGGGAGGTTTGATGAAAGCCACATTAGGAAAAGTGGCTCATGGCCTTGAGGGAAGCTTTGTCCAGACAAGCAGCCCTAGAGACCCTGATGCATTCAGGGCATTTGCATGATAAGCACAGAGAATCACAGAACCCCTGAGGCTGGAAAAGATCTCCCAGCCCACCGAGTTCAGCCTGTGCCTCATCCCCACCTTGTGCCCAGCCCAGAGCTCTGAGTGCCACCTCCAGGAATTCCTGGGGCACCTCCAGGGATGGGAACTCCAAACCTCCCTGGGCAGTTCCAATCCCTGAGCACCCTTTCCATGGAGAAATTCCTGCTGCTGTCCACCCTGAGCCTCCCCTGGCCCTGAGGCCACATCCTAAACCTGTCCCAAGGCTTTGCATGCCCAGCTGTGCCACCCTGGCTGCTCCCCCAGGGAAACCAGGGCTGCCCTGGGCACAGGGAGGTGCTCAGCAGGAAGAGGTTTCCTGTGAACAGCTCAGCTTTTGGAGGGGCTGGGGACCCCCGAGGCTCGGGGCTGTGAGGTTCTGGGCTCTGACACAATCAGTCAAAGGGAAATTCTCAGCTTTTAGCTCTGGTTGAGGAAAATTTCCACAGCCAGAGCTGTGAGAGTCAGGGAAGTCATTCCTTCTCATGGTCAGAGCATGGAAAACTGAGGGAAGTTTTTATAAACTATCTGAAAGTGTTTTGAGAACATCTATCTCACAAAAGGTGTTTTTGCCTTTGTTATCCTAATGTATTTCCCTGTAGCTAACCAATCATAGCTGGTCTTGTCTCTCTGCTCCGGATCAAAAATAACCCCACGGAGTCAGAAAACAACTGGATCTCTTTTAGAGATCTCTTTGTCCTGTCTGCATGTTTGCTTTGCATAAAATATGATAAATAAAAAAAATATTTACCTTCTACCTGGAGTCAGTTTTGTATTGCAATGGCCAGGACATGGCCTGAGATGCGACATGAAGTTGCCACACACATTCCTGGGGAGGAGCCGAGGGCATTCCCTCTGTGCCTTCCTGTACCAACTCTGTGACACCTCTGGCTTTTAGCCAGAACTGCCTCTCTGCTTGTGGCTTTTTTACCTCCCAATACCTTTCTTTAGAGACTGTTTCACTTTTGTTCATTTTCCTTTCCCCCTCTACAATTTTCTCTTCCTAATTATCATTAACTTGGAGAACTTGGTCCTTTTGAAGAGCAGATAATTAATTTCCAGGGCTGACATCTTTCTCCGCTGTAATCAGATCCACATCCTCATTCCCTCGTGCCCTGTGTGCTGCCTTTTGTGCTGGGAAGAGAGGGCTGATCTCAGGAGGCTCTCAGCTCTCAGCTCGTGGCCCCCAGCACATCTCCTGGCAGCGATGCTCTGTCCCCAGCTTGTTCGGTGTGGGAGCATCTGCTCTGCCTCAGTGCCAGCGCCTGCTGTGACCCCAGGGCTGGTGGGACAGCATGGGCAGGGAGTGGCAGAGCGTCCAGAGCCAAGGGTCAGCCTCACTGCCCGGTGTGGGGACAGCAACGAGTGGCATCTCTGCAATTAATGAGACACTGCAGTGCCAGCTGGGATCTGCTGGGCTCGACGTGACCTCTGCAGCTGGGAGCAGAGCCAGGAGGCAGGAGGATGGAGCAATTGATGCAGATAACAATAAAACACCTCTATTAACACTGACAAAGGATGAGGAGTGCTTTGTCAGGAGCCATATCTTGGCCCTCCGTGTGTGTTGTCTGGTTTAATGTTAAGCTGTGTCTAAAGAATAGGCTGAGACTGCTGTGAGTGGGAGCTTCCCCCACCCCTGCCACCACCTTTGCTGCTTCATCCATGGCCTTGTGATGAGCTGATTGCAGCATGACAACTATCAGGGTGATGCCTTAAATGGCTCCCTAGAAACAGAGAGCAGACAGAGATAAAGGAATAAAGGAGGGATTGATTGGAAAGGCCTTCAGAGGTCACACTCTGGGCTCCAGAGGCTCCTGCCTCAGTGCATCCCAAAATGGACAATGACAGCTCCCGAGTTCTTCCCACTTTGATATCAGCATCAATTGCCCAAGCAGAAGCCAGGCAAGGATGGAATTTGCCCAAGCTTGCCCCCCTCTCCCCAAGATGAAGGTTTGCAGTTGTTGGGCCCAGGAGGGTCTGGGTGTCCTTGGAGAGCGAGCTGGAGAGGCTTTGTTATGTCAGTGTGAGCATGAGAGAACAGCACTGAACGAGCTCCAGGGAACTGCAGAGTCACACTGGGCACTGCAGGGTTTGAGAAAATATAAAAGCTAAAACCTAAGGCATCAGGGTTCCTCCAAACATTCCTGGTGTTTCCCCCATCCTCAAACCCATGCCGAACCTTTCCAGCTCTCCATTGTGTTATACACAGTACACGCATAAGAAATATTCATAATTATTTTAATAATGTATGATCTCAAAGACATCGTGGCAACCCAAATGGGTTGCACTGGGAAATGGAGATGCATCCAGTTCTTCCCTGGAAAAGAGAACAGCCTGAGGCACTCCAGTGCCCACATCCATCTTCAAACCAGCCAGCAAGCAAATGCTTTCCGTCCTGATGGGAAATTGTTCTGTTGGTTAAACCTGGATTTCAGGGGGGTGAGACACGAGGAGAAGGGCAGGGCACGGAGGGATCTCCCACAGCCCTGTTTGCACTGGGGAGGAGCAGGATGGGTGCTGGCTGCAGGGTTGAGAGGAAGGCTCAGCTCACAGGGAGGTGCAGAGCTGGCAGGAAATGGGTGCACACCACATGCAAGGCCCTAGAGAGGATTTTGGTGCTTCCCCAGCTCGTTGCTGCACGAACACTTGGTCACCCAATATTTTGGATTCCACAGAGAGTCAGGCTCCCCTTGGAAAGAGCAGCCAGGACAAGGTGTGAAGGGAATCCTGGAGCATTAGGGAGTCAGCTGGAGTGGAAGCATGAATGTCTCTCTGCAAGACCTGCTGGGGAGCTGAGGATGCTCTGGAGCTGCTCCAGGGAGCAGAGTGGTGAGTGAAACCACGCTGGACCAAGGACACAACTTATAGGAAAGATATATCTTTAAATACTTAAGAGTGGGAGAGTTTATTGTTTCTGTAAGTGCTTCCTCCTGTCTCATCCCTCCTGGGAAAGATCCTCACATAATTTCCCACTCTGAATGTGCCTGGCTGCAGCTCCCAGGCCCTGCTCCTGTTGCTTTTCCCAGTTTATTGAGGAGCCTTTCAGAACTTGGTGTTTTTCCACATTAAGCCTCTCCGTGTTGTGAGCACATTGTCTTTCAAGTGTCTCCTCAATTAGCTAAACAGGTTGAGGTTTTAAATCCTTCACTTCAAAGTGTTCTCTTCCACCCTCAAATCATTTTTATGGCTCTTTTTTTGCACTGGCTCCCTCTTTATCATCCCTCTAATGTGTGTGGATGGCCTCAGCCCTCATCCCCAGGGGCTGGAGTCACCTCCCTGCCCTGGGTCTCTCCTCTGCTGGAACATCTCAGAGCAGGGTTGGCTTCTTTGCTGCTGACTCACACTGAGTTATGGTGCTGCTCTGACCCCTAAATCCAGGTCAGCTCTGGTGCTTTTGGGATCAGCTTTGGTGAGGAGCTGCAGAGCCCTGCCAGACCTCTCTGCAAGAACACCAGGGAGCAGAGCTGGCACTGGAAGAACCCGTGGGAGGTGTCAGTGGGATCTTGCCCCGAGTTATGGTGCTGCTCTGACCCCTAAATCCAGGTCAGCTCTGGTGCTTTTGGGATCAGCTTTGGTGAGGAGCTGCAGAGCCCTGCCAGACCTCTCTGCAAGAACACCAGGGAGCAGAGCTGGCANCATTAGGGAGTCAGCTGGAGTGGAAGCATGAATGTCTCTCTGCAAGACCTGCTGGGGAGCTGAGGATGCTCTGGAGCTGCTCCAGGGAGCAGAGTGGTGAGTGAAACCACGCTGGACCAAGGACACAACTTATAGGAAAGATATATCTTTAAATACTTAAGAGTGGGAGAGTTTATTGTTTCTGTAAGTGCTNCACCACCTTTAGGAGAGGCTGCTCTGGGTTTGCTCCGGTGTGCCACAGCTCCCCGAGGTTGTCACTGCCGCTCTCGGTGGGGCTGAGCATGGGGCAGAGCAGTCAGCACCCCCAGGGCACCCTCCAGAGTGTCCTGGCTTCTGCAGGAGGACACAAACCCCCAAAGGACCCTGCCACAGCCCCCTACAAGCCCCCCCAATGCCCAGTGACCTCCTGCTTGCAGCAGGGCTCTCCTCGGCTCAGCCTGGCTGCTGTGGCAGGAGTCAGGACAGAGGACAAGGGACAGCCACTCCAATCCTTCCCTGGCCTCTTGTGTCCAGGTTTGGATGGATTGGGCACTCCTTGGGCAGGGACGTGGCTGCAGGGAGAGCAGAGTGGAGGGAAGCAGGTGGTGGAAGGACAGAAGGACAGAAGAGCAGAAGGACAGAAGGACAGAAGGTGCCTTTCCCACTGTTTTGTCCCACCTTGGATGTCACCCTGTCCTTCCCCACTCCGAGCTGACCCTGCAGGCTCTGTGGCCACACGCAGGAACTGGGCACTGCCTCTCCCCAAAACTGACCCTCAGGGCTCCCAGGAGCTTTTCCTGGCAGGAATCAGGGCAGACCAAGTGCTCTGAAGGCNGGCAGACCGAGTGCTCTGAAGGCACATTTGGAGAGCAGGGGTTGTGTGCAGAGCTGTCAGGTCTCTGTGCAGCCACCTGTGGGTGAGTGCTGCCGAGTCACTCAGGGGACACCTCTGGATGTGGTGGCTTCGTGTTTTGGCCATGTAGAGCTTTTTTAATGACAAAGCAAGGATCTGGCTGCCAGCTGAGACAATGTGTCCTGCTTTACATGGAGAGCCTTTGGATTCCAGCACGGGAAGCCTCTGCATCCCAATGCAGCAGAGCCCAGACAGTGACTCACAGGCTCTTCCACAGGTGCTAACTC